>WBNH01007035.1:239248-256365 GCA_013401255.1 Urocolius indicus
TGGGGTCCTCCATGGGCTGTGAGTGGATCTCTGCTCCCCAGTGGTGTCCATGGACTGCAGGGGCACAGCTGCCTCACCATGGTCTTCACCACAGGTCATGGGAGTCTTTCTTTCAGTGCCTAAGTACACCCTTCCCCCTTCTTCTCCACTGACTTTGGTGTCTGTGGAGATGTTTTCACATTCTCACTCCCTGTTGCTGCTGTCATTTAGCAACTGCCCAGCAACTTCTTCCCCTTCTCCAGTATGTTAATCACAGTGGTATGACCTCAATCACAAACTGGCGAGGCCTTGGTCATTGGCAGGGTCCATCTTAGAATTGACTGGCAATAGCTCTATCCACTACAGGGGAAGCTTCTGGCAGATCTTTGTTTAAAGAAGCCACCCCTGTAGCCCCTCTGCTACCAAAAACCTGGCCCAGGCAAAACCAATACATGTGTGTTCCCCTGCTTACTTAACCTGCTTGCAGTATGCCCTTTCGGTAGGGTAGTAGGTGGTGTGGGGTTTTGTTTTTCTGGTAGTGTCCTAGAGAACCCTATTTTAATAGTGTTGTCACTGGGGAGGGAATGAATCCTTTTCCCTTGGAATTCATGGGAGGCTGAATGCATTTATTCTGTAGTCCAAGTTCAAGGTAACAGGGATTACAGGATGAAAGTCTCTGATACTAAAGCCAATAAGAAAAGGAAGGGGAAAATAAGAAGAGAGTATGAAAGTTGGGAAGGAATGTAAGAAGAGGGTATCAAAGTCCCCATATATTTACTATAATCCCAGTTTGAGAACCACTGAGCTGGAAGCTTCCTTAACCCCTGTTGATGAAATTTCTTTGTCAGAGCTACAGCAGCATCGAATACATTACAGTCATGGGCACTTACATTCTCTGAGATTCAGGTGTCTAAGGGTAGGTACAGTATTATGGTACTGATTGATTCTGTAGGGAAAAAAAAAACACAAACCCAAGCAAACAAAGTAAAACCAACTTAACTTGAGATTTTTCTAATTTAATTGTTGATTGAATGTCTTTGTCCAAAGCACCAGCTCAGGGACTCATTATCGCTTAAACTCAAGGGTTTAAGGCTACACTAGACCAACATCTCATATATATATGGGCACCGCCATATATATAGCCTCACCATTTACTACATTGAATTGTGTATTGTTTCTTTATACCATCTTTATCTTCAGATCAATAATCCTGGTATAGTCTCCTAACAATCTCTGAGTCTCTGCTGCAGAGAAACTTAGATTCTGAGCCATTCTTCCCCCTTATTTGTTTCTTTATGGATACTTATTAGGTTAAATCAGGAGAGGACTAACCATTTCCTGGTTGAATAGGCTTGATGAGACATAAATTCGAACTCACCTAATGATTTCAGTGTACTGAGGGGTGAGTACTCATATGAGCAAGGGACTGTGCGACACAAGCTTCCTTTGTCTGGATTAATGGCAATTATAATATAGTGACTCCTATTAGTAATTTTTAATTTAGAATTTATAATCAGTAAATTTTAATTACTATTACTAATAGTAATTAAAATGGTCACAATAGTGGGCCATTGCACAGAATCCATGCATTCCTATAAAATAACACTTAACCAGACACAACAAGTTCTATAAAATGGGGAGTTTTTTTCAGAAACAACTTCCAGAGAAAATAAAGAATTTGCTATATTTCTGTGATCACGGTTCTCTCTAGGAGCAAGCAATTTATTGTATTGTAAAACTGACCATAAAACAGCAGTGAAAACCTGAGCTTAGGGGAATCCAGTTTTCCAAAGGACTAAAAATCCGAGCTGTCATGCTAGTTCTGACAAGGGTAGAGTATTAGCCCTTCTTGGGATTTAGACCAAATGATCAAATTTTGTCATTGCTTCATCTGAAGAACCACAATATGTCACAAAGGTTGTGAAGTAAGTGTGTTTAAAAATTTAACAAGCTGCAAAAGTATTACAGGGTTTGATTCAAAGCCCATTGCCAAGTATTGCAGGGTTTGATTCAAAGCCCACTGAAGTCCATGGGGATGAATAGATTCTCAAACACAATGTGAATGAGAATGAAAAATGATACTTTGGGGTTTTATTTTATATATTTTGTGTGTTCAAAGCTCTAAGCAGGTGAAAAGATGTCTTAATATGAAGTACTAATGGCAGTTGCAGAGATGGAAAAGGAATGCTGGAGACTTTTGCTTAAGGATATCAAAAGGAAAATGCGGTGCTGCTTACCACGCAGACTTCTGCTGCTCAGGCTGATTGCAACACAGACAAAAAGCCAGCCTTGAGCCGTGTGAGGTCCGTCATCACCCCACGCAAATCTTTTGCCCAGGTTCTTCCCTCAGCTTGCCTTCAGGTGCCCTACAGCACTGAGAGCCAAGCACCCCCTGTGCCTCTGCAAGCAGGCCCCGGTCATGAGGCTTCTGTGTCCCCTTCTCTTACCTACGCGGAGGAAGACCGGAACCTCTGGGGCATTATAGCTCGAATCCAGAAACTGAGGGCAGGGAAACATGAGTTTTATTCATGTGTAGAGGAGTTTAGGATTTTTTAATCTGTTGTTCAAGCATCCAATTAACATTTGGAAAGCCCAGACTTTCCAAATCCTTTATTATTACTTTTGATCAATGATAGGAGCCCCTGTTGCTTCATCATATGGGAAGTAAACAGCTGCTTTGACTAACCAAATACTCATATCAGGTTTCAATTAACTAATTTCCCTAATCACGCTGTCTGTTGCTGTGGAACAACAGAAATGGCTGTTAATATGCAATGAGTCTGCAACTGTGCTTCTTCCTTCAAGATAATTTAAAAAGGTATTCTGACCATGCCTTGTAATACCTGACCACAGGTGTACTTTTTCTTAGGTTTTTGTCTTAGAGTTGAATACTGTTTAATATCCAGTATATCATTTGTTGGGGAAACATACCTTACAGTAGTAGAACAGGTTACGTGATTTATAGAGGCCAGCTACAAGTTTGCAGTGAAATGAGAATTCTGTGGGTACTGTGGTACCTACTTTAAAATTACTTTTCCAGAAAAAAATGCCATAAAACACTGCAAAAAACCCTAAATGTACATATATTGCTCTTATGTGCCGTAAAATTAATGTGAAAGTTTGAAATCTGGTATAGTAAAAGATTGTAAAAACTTCAGTGTAATTCATTTGAGAAGCACATTTTGTAACTTTAAAAGATGGGACAATTAATCTAAAGTTGTCGTACTTGAGAAATATATGTAGTGGTCATAAAAATTTTCAGGCTGACATCAATGTATATAAACTCTGTTCAGCCAACTCTTTTGCACCGTAAATGATGGTAATTGCTCTGAAACCAATGACCCAGACTCTGAAAATGTGGACTGTCTGCCTGTACTCATTTTTTCATACAACAGGAACAGAACGGGCAATGGTGTTGCTAGCTTCCCATGCAAGGCAATTGCTTCTCCACCCCAGCCAAAGCGATTATTCCCCGGTCAGAGTGGAAAGAGACGATTAATTTGAAGACGTGGTTCAGTACTAAGGCTTTATATAGTGGTCAGGAGGTCATGAAAAACCTGACTGGGAAAAACCATCACCTTTATTCCTCTTGGCTGCCAGGTAGTAACTTTCAGTCAGTGCTCCCCTGGTCCTAGATCCAGGCAATAGCCTGGAAGTAAAAAATGTGGAGGAACTGCTAATAAATCTTTTGAACTGCATAGTTCCTACTTCTTCACTTAAATTATACTTTTTAATGTTATTTACCAAAAATTGCATGGTATTCTTTGAAGAAGAAAGTTTCTGTTTTCAACAAGCATCATTATTTACGTTCTCTCTTGAAAAATTGCAGGTGCATTATATCACTGCTGCAGGTGCTATTTATTATTATCTCTACTGGGAAATAAATCGGTGCTGCAGAGGGCAACAACAAACACCTATAGCAAAAAAAGAGAGGATATTTTCCTATGGTGATATTGATGAGACTGATATATGGTAAATACATGGTCAGAGAAAACCCCACTGTTAGCCTGGCAGGATTGATCTTAAACAGCTATGTAGGCCCATATACATTCTAGTTTCAGGCTGGCACCAAAGCAAAAACAATGGGTGCAGTACACATGCAGGCCGAGTGCCAGCATTAAAATTGCATTTGCATCACTTTTGTTTGTTTTCAGAAGAATGCTCTTGGGTCTGTTTGCTTGAGTAGTGAAGCAAGGATTTCATTATTTTAGTATGAGTCTCTGTGGCCTGAAGTGGAACAGCAACCACTAGTCCTTTACTGATCTTGCAGTCAAAAAATAATACTATGATATATCAAAGTGTCTCCTGGTTCTCTGAAAAAAACCTCTCCTGGTTCTCTGAAAACCTCAACTACTGTGTCTACTACATATCCTCTGATTGAAAGAAAATGCCAAGACTCTACTGCACACCTGGTCTCTGGTTTGGCGTTTCAGTTTGTCTTATTCATAATTTTCAGTGGTGGTGGCAGAGCATTATTATTTTTGTGTAAAGCCCTACAGAGGCTACAGTAACATGACAGACTTTCTTTGCCAAGCATTGCACTAATGCATAACGAGCAATAGCACCTGCCTGGGATGACCACAAGCCCTATCTGTGGCAGGCAGAAATTCCCTGATATTTTCTGTAAGAAAGATACCATGCCCCAGTTTAATTCCAGCTTGGATAATTACATTGTCTAGTCACGCTTGCCAGTGGTATCACTAGGACATAGCCTGTATCTACTGCTTTGCCTGTTGTTAACAAGCCGTTCAGCTATCACACTGTTGGCTAGTCCTTAAAGCATGATCATGGACATTCTCAAAATCTGTTAAACAATCAGAGTTGATTGAACAGGTCCACATCACACTGCAGAGTTAACTGCATCTCAGAGAGACATGAGGTTTCTCCTTTATTTAGTGTAGGCCTAAACTTACTTCCTCTGAATTCAGTAACAAGCTGTGACTCACTCCTAGATAAATCTGGTTCCAGTCTTTCATTTGTGGATAGACTTTGGATTTATAGTGAGGAAAGCACACACTGGATATGACAGTATTGTTTTTCCATGTGATCTAGTAAGTGACTTCTATGACTTCTTCAGGTCCTAGCCTTGCCAGTTATAAAAACTTTTGTTATTGTCTTCTGAAGTGCAACATTTGCATTTTTGAGAAAATCTAGCAACATTCATGTGGAAGAAAAATAATTAAAATTTGGCAGACTATTAGAAATGCAAGACTGAATTATGGTCTACTGGGGAAAACTAACTTGAGTGTGATTAATTACATCCTTCATAAAGTGATATTCAGCTAAGAAGATATACTGATGTCATTTGTATTGATAATCTACTATGTTAATGCTTGCAAAGAGTTTGATTTAAAGATATGAAAAAATGTTAGGGAGTACATGGTATTATAGCACATGGGAAAACAAATATGAAAAGCCTAAAAGGAAGAAAGAATCTTATTACACTTAGATGAGACGACAACCAAAGTAACATATGAAAAAGTAAGAAATGTCAGTAAAGCTAGTGAAACATAAGCTAAAACAAAGCACATTTCACCTTGACCATATTAATATTTGATATAGTTTAAAGCAGGTTGAATGGTCCCTGTTTAGTCACAGCTGTGCAGAAATCAAATCAGATTATACCACTCTGGATTCGTGGTTAGCTAATATGATGCTGAATGCGATTTAACTTTGTCTCTGCTGGCTATTTGGTTGTGCTCAGGATGTTCTAACAAATCCACCTTGATTTTCCATAACCATATTAAAACATAGAATCACCTGTCTGGGCCAACAAGGTTTAAGATTTCAGTTTACACTTGAAGGCTTTCTGTTGTGTAGGGTGATTTTTATGACATAACTACTGCAACAAAAGGCCTAGAGTAGACACAATTACAACATTAAAAAACACAAGTGGTTTTGATGCTATGGCTTATATTGCTTGCCAAACTGGCATGCATTTTATAGGCAAAACCAACTCTAATTATATAGGAGGACTTTACTGGCCTAACTACACTAGTATGACAAAACTTTCAAGTGTAAACAGGAGTTAGGTGCTTATTTAAGTCAGTAAAATCTTCTAAGCACTTAAACGTTTATTTAAGTCAGTAAAATCTTTCCTTCCCCAGCCACACACTGGGTCTTACTTTCACCTGGTTCAGAAGTCATCAACAGGACACCAGCCCATCTCCAGATTCCTGGAGGATCAGGCCTGCTCCTTTAGAGAAAGGCTGCACTGATGCAATTCACCCACTAGCAGAGAGGGTGGTTTAACAAGAAGAGCAATTCCATGGGAAGTTCAAAAACATGCAAAAAAATTAGTCCTTCTACTGCTATTTACACATTTGTTAACATTTTCTCACACCTCCCCAGGTAACTTGTGCCAGCTCAAACCTCCTTACTAATCAGGGTATAGATGCAGCTGGGACAACAGGGACTGAAGAAAACAGCATGGGGTGGTCACTGGGCAGTGGGCAGGCTGTGCCCACACAGACACGGTTGCCAGCTCTGCTGCCAGAACCAGCCACAGGGAACTTTTTCTTGTTTGTGGATGGGCTGGTGTGGCATCTGTGTGCTGGTGTGTGAGGAAGCCTTACCAGCCCAGGTTGTCGATAGCTTGCCTCATTCTTCCAAATGTACCCAGGAAGGCTGGGCAGAAAGTCAAATTTCAAATATTAGAGGAAGTAGACAGTACTGTACCTGCCTGTTGTATTTCTGACTGTTGCCATCATGTTTTGCATTTACCCCTTCCACTCTCCCCCCACCCACCACCCCCAAAAAAAACCCCAGTCAAGTCAGATGTGTTTTTTCTTGTATTTGTGTTGAAAATGGCCAGGAAATAAGAAGAAAAAAAAAAAAGAGAGAGATAAAACTGTAAGATCACATTCCAGAAATATTTTGGAAATCCATGGGCTTTATGAGAGAACTGAACTAAATCATGAATGTTGTCATTAGCAAGTCATCCTGAGCACATAAGAGAAAATGCTTTTGGAATCTTTGAAGTAAATGATCATGCAAAGACACAAGTTAGTCAACACTTGAGGCAAAAGGTGTTTAATTAGAGTGAGAAAAGTCTTTGTTCTAAGTAATTAAAGGTAAAATTCCAGAGTAGATGAGAGAAATCCAAAGATTTGACAGCTTTAAAGCGAAATTTGCAAGGGTTCAGAGATAAACCCTCACAAAGAAAGGCAGAGGCTAAGGTCAGATTGTCTGCTTACATAGCTATGCTGAGGCATTGCAGAGCGCTGAGTAGTAGGTCCCTGCCCATGTAGGGTGATTCAAAGCACTCAATACAGGTGTTACAGACATATCCCCTATGACCAAGGAGTAGAAGCAGCACCCTTCAAACACTGATGAAAAACCCCATGTGCCAACCAGGGAGCTGCCTTGAATTAGTCTGTAGGTAGTAGTGTGCAGAGATGTGTGGAACATAACTTAGGGTGGATAGGATCTGGGGGTCACTGAGTCCATCTCCTTCAATTTAAAACAGGGCTGGCATAAATCAGGAACTCAGCATCTTGCTGGCTCCTTGTCCTGCTCAGCAGGCTTGGAGGGTCTTGCTCCTTTGCAGCCTGGTTACTGGACCCCCTCCTTAGCTAAGTATTTAGCAGGAGGCGGATTTACTCTTTAAAACAAGGCTGTGGTGGTGATGGCCAGTTTTGTAGAATGATCCATCAACTAAAGTGTGCACTCAGAAAATGGAATTTGGGATCAAGAAATACAACACTGCCCAGGGCATGCTGTAATCCCCAACCTATGGTATAGTCTGAGAAAGAGGGAAACATTTCTTCCTGATAGTAACGCTGGCCTGTAGGCATTTAAGTAGCCACAGTCGCGGGGCTTAGACAAAAGGTTAAGGTAGCATGTCACACTGTAGGGCACCTAACCTTTCATCCTTACTCTCAGAGCTGTTAATGGATTTTATATTACATTGAATCTTCTTCACATAAAGTAAATAATCCTGCTATCTGAGATGAGCAATTTAAAAAATAATGGATCCTCATGAAACTGAGACATTGCAGTATCAGTACTGCTTGTGCTGAGCCACACTTGGACATTCTCAGAAACAAGACTGCAAGCACAAGGGGGATGTAACAAATCTGAGATTTACTGACCAAAGCCTTAACTTGGAGCCTGATAGGATGACTATGGGCATCACAGTTTTGGAATGTGGCATTGCCAGAAGGAGCTGTTTAGGACTGGGGCACCTACATGTTTTGGGGAAGTCTAACTATAAAGATACACACACACTACAGTGACTGTTTTACATGCTAAAAGGTTTCAAATCATAGTGCTCAATCTCCTAGGTGGAAAAAAAAAAGAAAAAAAAATTCCTCAGTGTACTATGAGCTTGAAATGTTCTTTTTCATTTGTTCTGGGTACAACAAAGGCAGGTATTAGTAGTGTGATCTTTCAATTCTAATTGTTTCCAGTAAAATCCGTACTTTCTGACAAGTTTTGTTGTACAAAGGTCATGACTGAGCTTTGAATAATTTGGATTCTGCTAATTTTTTTTTAATAGCATTTTCCAGTTTAGTGCTTTCTTCCTTCTCTGTAACGGTTGTCCAGCGAGAGGATTTCTTGTCACCCAGAGCTTTCCTATGGAGATGCTCATTGATATTAGCTACCATTTTTTAACTTACCACACAATTATACAGCTACCAAGTATACTGCACTTCTCTTCATTAACAAGCTCACTGATGTTTACTGAAATTTATTTTACTCAATTGACATTGATATATGAGCGGACACTGACAAAAGCTGTATCTTCTCCCAGGGCTGGTGAAAACCAAAAAGCTTTCAGATTACATTCCACTTCTCAACGACTCAGTATCATCTGCACAAAGGCCTAAACTATTTCCTAGTGACGTGTTTTAAGAGGCCTTGTCACAAGTGGAAGTGCGATTACCTAGGATTATGCAGAGCGAGCTAATTATCTAAAGCAGGTATCAAGTGGTATGAAAAAAATACACAGATGAGTACCAGGAATCTTTTCTTCCTGGTAGAAAAAGAACAAAAAGCAGAAGAGTTAATTTATACCTTAGCAAACAGGAAGTCAGCTTGCTGCTCTCGGAGGAAAAAGACAAACGCTGAGTCTTATCAAAGATACTGCAGCAGTATTTCTGACCCTCAGTAAAGAGTTTAAACTACACAGTGGTTGCTGAAAGACAGCTGTCAAGATCACTAACCAGCCAATTACAGTTTCTTCGGTTTAGGAAGCACTCATATTTTAACGGATGAGTATATGAAATTTTAACTGTCACACGAACTTCTCTGATCATTGAATCGGAAAGAAAATGCTCATTGAAGTTTTGGATTTGAAGTTTTGGGTTTGTTTTGTTGGGTTTTTTTTTTTTTTGTTTGTCTGTCAGCCCCCAAAAGGAGCTCAGCTTCAAATGGGAGATTTGTACTGCTTAGCTCTCAAACTCATCTTGTGAAGGACATTGTTTATAGAGCACTAAAGTCAGAAAGCGCCATGCCCTGCACAGGTGCTATAACTCTCTGCGCTGCAGGACATACCTAACACATGCCGTGTGCAAAGGGAAGTGTCCTGTGCAGGCCTCCTACGTTAAACACAGCCAAGGTTCTTAGGGAAAGTAAGATCTTTTAATTGGTCTGTGGCTTGGTGGGGGTTTATTTGGCTAACTGTATCAGTGCTCTCTCTTTTTGTCTCTCTCTACACGTCTCAGTATTTTCTTGTTGCCTGAGGCAGCTCTGGACTCAGTGTTTGGTTTCTGGGGGGTTTCACTCAATGACCCAACTGACTCTGCCCTGCAGAGTCCCTACAAGGGCATAGGACTGCAATGCCTGTCACCCTTTTGGCTTTGGGCCTTACACAAAATACAGCTTTGTCCTTTTACTTCTGCTCCTGTGAAAGTCATGAGAGTGTTTATAACAAAATGTTTTCTCTTACACTTGTGATAGAGGCTCGGTAGCGCAGCCAAAATTGCCTGTATGTTCTAAACTTATAAGCACCATCCCACCAGAGATGTGTTCTTGAATATTAAATTTAGGCTAATTGGAGGCATATCCTTTAATTTAGCAAGCTGAGGTTACTAATACAGATCAAGAGCTAAAAATTAACAGTGGAGTTGATGTATGCTAAATGCCTAAGTGATATCTTAACCTATAATTATACAAGTTCTGTTAATAGTGAATAATTCAAATCTGCAGGGATTTCGATAGTCTAATGGGCTGTAGTTATTTCCAATTTACATGATGGTTGCTAGGTTTCATTAAAATGAGAAAAAGGCTGTACGGCGTAGCAGAAGAAAATTGGTGTTTGAAGTTATCACCCAGGAATCAAAATATGAATTTTAAATTAGAAGGTGTCCAAGCAACACAATGACACCAAAGCCAAGTGTTGATAATGAAAGTAGGAGGAGAGCGAGTTTGTGGAGAATACTAAAGGAAGATGGCACTACTATCAACACACTCTGTAACAACAGTACCTTAAATGCTGCACTACTGTAGTATGTAAGGAGTCCAAAACATATCACAAACCTCAATTGAGCCTTGCTATGTTCTCTGAGTTATTTAAATTTTGTTATCACTGATTTGCAGATGGCAGGCTGAGGCACGATAAAGCACGTGGCTTATCTGAAGTCATGGGATGACTCAGTAGGAGGTGAGAGCAGCAGCTCAGGGCTGTAGTCTATCTGCTAGCCCGCTGCCACGGACACTTTAACACCACACCAGCACTTTGGGGGGCTGCTCAGCCAGCCCCTCAAAATGGATTGCCGCTGCCCATTTCATCCTCACACCACAGTCCTCAGTCTCCTTGGCTGGGCTGAGACACATGTGCTTGGGAGATATGCTATCAAACCCTGTCACTGTGAGCAACATGGGTTAAAGCTAACGCTTTCCAGAGAGCGGCGGCAGGTTGTTATGCATCTGGATCACTGCAGACACCTGGCTCGAGGTGCAATCCTGCACACACACCAGCACGACTGCAGGGATGGCAGATCACTGAGGAGAGGGACAGCAGGTGCTTGGAGAGACCTCCTTCAGCCAGGATTGCCACCACTGAGAAAGCACAGTGTAGCCAGCCTGGTGTTTCCACTGACCCAGGATATGCTTTTGGGGGGCCACAGTGTACACTCCCCAAAACCCATGTGCGGCAGCTAATGGCTCCCTCCTAGCCAAGCCCACTCAGGCTTTCAGAGTAAGTCTAGGCTTTCATGATTCAAGGCTTAAACCTATCTAAGGTCACTTATTGCTATTAGTCACAATAGTGTGGTCTCTCCCAGCTCCTGCTCTTCTGAGCCACACTGTATGCAGATGAACTATTTTTGGAACAACAAGGATAAATTAGATTACTTGACAGATAGTAAAAATACCATGTAAGTTAATAGGAATGAGCAGCTTGTGTTACAATTCGGTAGAAGTCAAGGTGTCTGACATGTTTTGATACCTAAATTTGACTTTAAATTTATTTTTACTTCTTCTGGAGTGTACTTTAAATATACAGAATGTGTGCTTTTTAGGAGCAGATTATCAACTGAAATAAATGCTCTTTTGTACCTCAAGATCAGCTATTTCCTCAATGTTTTGTTAGTGATTCATGATACTTTATCTAAATTTGGTCTGGAATTCCTCACTTGTCTATCATTTCATGTTTTGAAACTAAATTAAGTATCTGAATTTCTCTAAAGAGGCAGATAATACTGTGGGTTTTGTTTATTTGTTTGTCTGTTTTGAGTTAAGCACTTTGAAGCTCTGCAGCTTCCATGTTACTGAATGAAAACAGTAACCTCTAACATCTCAGTCATAAATACATGTCTTCATTTTGTAACATATTGCTAAATTTTTCTAATTTACATAAGAAGCAACAGCAAAACTCCACGTACATTGTGTGAAATTATTATTATTATTATTATGTAATTACATAATGGAGAAATAGCAGATTCAAACTCTGAAAATGCTGATCATGAATATATTAAATTATAGCATTGCCTCAACTACAGGGCAGGTGTACTCAGTGGCACACCCTCCATCATGCAGATGATGGGAGAAACCAGTGCACGACACAGCTTCTCCTCCTGGAAACTGAAGGAAACAGAGACCCAAGGAGACATTTTAGACTTCACCTGCAACAGGGACAGGCTTTAGGGTTCACGACTGTAGGACTGAGAAGCAGCACCTAGTGATTCACAGTAAATATGCATCTCACTAACTGATCCAGAAAACCGATGAGCTCTTTATGGGCAGCTTCACTCTGATATTGCAAATAGAAAGAAATTCTTCCCAAAACTATTTTTACATGCAGCAGGCGACGGGGAGTCAGCAGGGCTGGATTTGGCTCGGGAACATGCGCTGCAGCCATCAGTGACCACAAGGCCTGGAGCCCCTGTAGCTTCACTTTCCGCGCTATGAAGAGTGGTGAGCAAACCACACCAGCCTCCCAGCAGTCCAGCAAAACAGTGTACCTATCATAACCGCATAGTGTAATTAGTTAGTGGATGAAAACCACTTTAAGATTGGTAGAAAATAGATGCCTTGGTAGCGCAGTGTTATGTTAAGCAATAACAGCACAAATCAATACAAAACACCAAATAATTAAGCATCTTCAGACACTAAACACCCATTGCAACTGCCATTAGCAAGAGGTTTGAGAGCTGCTCACAAATCCCTTTAGCATATTATAAATTCCCCGTAGAGCACTCAGATGTCACAGCTAACGGCGATGCGTGCTGCATACACCACAATCCTGTCCCTGTGCTATTAACAGTAATGGTTTCACATTTAAAACTCGTGTCCTAGAAATATGACAGAGGACACAGCACACTAGAGGTGCATTAGTAAGAAAAGAGACATGTGGATGGCCGGGGCACATAGGAGATGAGACCGTGACTCACTGCGTAACTCGGAGAATCTCATTTACCTTCTCATCTTTAGTGTAACCCTCTTTGAGAAATGTGTGTCAAAATTTCGTTACTTCATGGACTGTTATGTAGTCTGATTAACAGTATTTAGAGAATACTGGAGACTCCTGGATAAGGGTTGAGGTTTTTTTTCTTTTAGTCAGTCTATTATTACAGCTTTCACAGCTTTCATTTCTTATGTTGGGTCCCTGGCTTTTAAAAGAGTCCTTCCTAATGCTCTGCACACATTTTGTGCAACTCTTGCTGCTGGTGTCAAATGCCAGCGTATTCACAGAGCATAAACCATCTGGTTTTGCTGAAACTAAATATTCCTGTGTTTACTTACGAAAATGGATGCAGACACTTTCAGTTCTCGCAGCTGTTCCTTCTAGGGAAACAGGAGAACAACACTTTTCTCTCCAAAGCAGAGGAAGAGTAAGCTTGATTGACATTCCCCAAACTGCAGATCCTATAGGCCCAAATTATTTTCCTTGTTTTTCCTTAAAAGTCCTTCCCCCTTCCTCGCTTGGGGAATAACGCCACAGCAGGTGTTGTGTATTTCTGATAGTCTGTGGGCAGTAGGACAGGCTGCCAGAGTAGCTGAGATTGCATCATATGCTAATAAATGTAATTTTTAAAAGAAAACCTCTTCACGCATTTAAATAGTTGTGACATGAAGAGATGAAGCAATCTGTGATACTTACCTCTCCGTATGCCTCACCTTGTCCTTGTTTTGCATGTGGCTGCCGGGGAGGCTCACTCATGCCTTCAAGGCAGTGCTTACCTTGCCCAGGCTCCCTAACCCAGCTGGCAGGGGTAGCTGCTCTTTTCAAAATAAGACTTCCAAGTCACACTTATTGGATTGAATTTGCTATTCTTTTTTTTTTTTTAAACTCTTTCAGCACTGGTTCTTGACATCAACAACCTGTTTTCTTGTTTTAATTCCAGAGAAAAATAAAGGAACACCTAGACCTGGCCTGCCTTTTAAGTACACATAGAAAGTAGTGAGAGCGTAACTACATTCACAGGAGTCAAGGGTCAGTTTTAATTCTAAAAAAAAAAAAAGCTTGTTCTTAAAAAAAATACTATTACTAAAGCTTTTATATTTGTGTTAAAAACAAGGATCTCATAATGTGTTTCAAGTATTTCAGTTATGTCTCTTTCCTCCCTGGAAACATGCACATGTGTTATTATTCCCATCTTACAAATGTGGGAATTAAACATAGAGCTCACCAAAGGTGCCCAGGTAATGACGAGCCAGTGTATGATACGAATCTAGGGAGGCTGAATCTGACTTACCTATTAGCTCTTTGGAGCGGAAAGACTAAGTGTAAACTTGGATGTAGAATATTTACAGTGTGTTACCTTAAAAATACTCTGCCTCTTTGGTTGGATTAGTATTTAATTATTTCTACAAACTGTAACTGCTGCTTCAAGAGAGACAGACCAGCTTTATCACTGAATGACTGGGGCATTCACTTGACACAGGTCCAGACTCGAGTCCCTGCACCGGTGGATATTGAATTATTTATACAAATTCTTGCTCTTCCAAACAGTGATACCAAAAGACTCACCTTGGATGTAGCAATTCAGGGAAGAGTTTTTCACATCCTAGTTATGTGCCTCCAAACCCAAACAAGAGGTTAGTTTGGGACTTTCCTCTTCCTCTTCTAACTTCTCAGGAAAGTTGAGAAAGTCTTGGTTTTAGCTCACATAGAAGAGTCGTTTATTTTAAAAAACAAAATCTTTAGAAGATATAACAAAATGTACTATTTACCCGGCTTTAGGGTAAATGCTACAACCAACTATATACAATACCACAAGGAAAAAGGGTCTTAAAGTGCTATGGAGTGGGATCTGTTTGGTTTCCTGCACCACTCTCTGAACCTAAACTTTTGGTACAAAACAGTCATAATTTACCTGCAGTCTTTCTGTATATTGAGATTACCTTGATAAATTTTTTCTTGCCGTTTCTGACTAATGAAACAGGACCTGTGAATATTTTGTGAACAAGCTAACATTGCTGATTTAGATCAGTAATTTCTGTTTCCAGACAGAAACTGGGAAAGGCCACTGAGGAGGCAGCGGTGCCTCAGCTATCACCGCCCAGGGAGAATATGCTCCTAATTACATGCTGGAAAACTAACCACATGGCTCCTTTCAGCTTCCTCCTCCCATCAGCGTAACAGCTGCAGTCAGCCCCGAGTTACAGTCAGCAAAGGTGACAGAGTACACCAGAAACAAGTTATAGCGATGGGATAATGCAGTAAAATGCTGCCGTGTGCTGTCTGGCAGGTAAATGATGACAGACCTAGGAGGGCAACGTAGCTGGGGCCTTGAAAGCAGCAGTTACAGTGGTGCAGCAAATAACTTAAAAGCACGCTTAGTGCACTAACCTTACAGCACAGGGAGCAGCAGAAGTACTGGCTGAAGTAAAGTTAGGCTGCTAGGAAAGAGCAGGTAATGTCAGAGATGCTGAGACAGTCTCAAATTCGCCAGCTCCTTTGGAAATGTCTGTCCTTCAAATCTTCTAAACTCAGCAGAAGAGCAGTGCAAATTAAAGAACACCTTGAGACGGTATGCAGATAAGGAGAGGAAAGTTGGTACACGGGGTATTTGTGGTAAATAACGCTGAGACCAAGTAGAGGAAAGTTAGAATCAAATCCACATTGGTGGACATAAGAGGAAAGTTCAAAATAACTGAGAGGAAGTTTAGAAAGCTGAGCATTATTAATGAGAATTTGACACAGGCATCAGCAATGATCAGCTCCTCCTGCTACTTGAATTGCCTGTTAGGTTTCTCTGGCCTGTATCTGTGTTGTGATGTTGAGAGCAAACTTCACAGGGTTACGCTGCACAGTATCCGGAAGGAAAGAAGTCAGGTGTTTGGGGTTTGTTTTTTTTTTTCCCCAGCTTGTTCTGTTCTATAGCATCATCTCATTATTTTATTATTATTATATGCCACTGTTGGTTTATTTTTTCTGGAATGTGCTGACATGCCTAGTAATTCCAGTTGGTATAAAATTATCGTTTGCTCAGTGCATCTGAAAGGTTAGTATCTTCTGGAGTTTTGGAAGGCATGTAATAGTCATGTCTTTATGCCATAGAGCAAGATAATTTCATATTTTTTGTTGTCAATGCAGAATGCTGAGTGATAATATCATTATGTCTGAACCCGATGTGATGGCTTAAAATAACCTTCAGGGCAGTTTGGTTGTGGGACATGAAACTGGGACAATTCCTAAACGCTCAGCAGGGATCGTGGATCTATTAGTTTTGGCAGCAATAATGCAGTTGGGATAAGGAAGATTCTTTTAAAAGCTGGATAATTATTTTTCCTAGTTTGACAAAAAAAAAAAAAGGAAAGACAAATATTTAAAGATATTTTTGATTTAGATTTTCGCTACTAGTAGAATTTTAAAAATAGGCAAGAATAGCTATATATGCTTTCAGCAGATGAGTTGGAGGTACACTTCCATATAAGCTGCCTACAAATGAAGAAACAAAATCAAATTGATTTTCTGGAGTTTCGTCCTCTTCCTTTAGTGTATCAAGTGAAACTTTATTATCATTGTGCAGGTATTTCAAGAGTGTTCTTATAGTTGACTGTCTGGATACCTAACATCATCTGACACCCAATCATGGCCCCACGTTGTCGTAATTGCTTTTGTTTTGCTCGTACTCATTTTCTCCTAATCAAGAGGTTAAAAAATGGAGTTTGAAATAATTTAAGGTGACAAGAATTTGCTGCCTTGTGTGGACTGACGGAAAAATTCAAGTTTCAGCTCCCAGAGATAAGCTTCTACATCAATATTTATATTTAGACATATTAATAAGTGGCTTGTTTTTCTTAGAACATCTGCACTTTATTATTTTGTCAACATACATTCATTTTTCTGTCCAGTTCACAAGAAGTTTTCACCACCTACATTTTAAAGCACCTCTCTGTCCATCCAAGGCAAACATCTGTTGGCAAAAGTAGGTACCTAACACATCTTGAGACAGCTTCTCTTTAAAAGAAACAAAACCGTTTCAGAAGTCACCAAAATAGTACTCTTAGCAGGTTCGTCCGCAATGAGACATAAACCACATTGGTAATTTTTTTTCTGTCAACCGTGTTAGAAGAGGGCTATGAAGAGCACAACTTGTCAATCAAGTCCTGACAGGTTTATTTTTCTTTTACTAAACTGTGAGCTTTCACAGGCGCAGTTTCTGCAGAAGAAAGGGTGACACACAGGTGACACGCAGCCTGCTAGGACTCAGTGTCTTGCCTTTTGTGGGTAACTGATGGCTGCC
>WBNH01007035.1:258804-270530 GCA_013401255.1 Urocolius indicus
GCGCGGCGTGGCGGCCGGGACGGGGCTCGTCGCGCCGCGCCTCGCCTCGTCGGAGCCCCGCGGAGCCCCTCGGAGGGAGGGAGGGAGGGTGGAGGGGCATTTAAGCGCCCCGTGGGCCCTGTTAATGCGCGGGAGTCCGTCCTCGCTGGCTGGCTGAAGTGGTCACTTTCTTCATTAAACAAACAAAACGAACCCCCAGAAAAGCGCCTCGCTCTTCATTTTCTCTTCTCCACGCCGCCGCGGTTGGCAGGCGGAGTGCGGGCTGGGGGAGCCTCTCTCGCTGAGCTACGGGCGGCCTCGTCCCTCCCTCCGGTGGGGGTTAGCCGCAGCGCTCCGTGTTCCCAGCTGCGTGTCCAGGCTGTGCGAGCGAGTGTCAGGGGAAGCAGAGGGGTCCGGTGCGCTGGTGTTTCTCTCGCTGCCTGCCTACGGGGCAGTCTCCGAAAGCGGCTTTCACGGATGGCTAATAAAAGCTACGCGTGTGTTAAATAGCCAGCCGTTCCCTCGAATTAAGGAGGAAGCTGCCTTACTCATTGCTTCTGGAGAAGCCGAGAAGTTGTCGCTGGCGTTATCTTTTTATTTGAGTTATCTCCCGAATGTTTTAGTCTTCTCAGGCCCTCTTCTCCCATTAGTCTTTCATTCCACATTCAACACATACCTGGTGTGCTGGAGAGTACGTGCACGGGTATGCGCTGTTCGCTGTACTTGGTTGCTGTACTCCTTAGATAGTCGGATCACTTTGCAGAAGCCTCATAGAAATGAATTTATGGAGTATCTACAGTTCTGGAAGCGAAACAACTTTTCTAAGTCTGAAAGTTTTGTTCACTTTAGTTACAAAGCAGAGTTATTCGGGCTTTGAGGGTTTGTTTTTTTTTTTAGTAGTTGGTATCTGTTATTTTTAGATGTGAAACGTAATTGTGGACAATAAAATCAGTATTTTTAAAACACAGAAGCGACTTTGAGCAATAGTGATTTAAGGTGTGTAGTGTAGTATGAAGAAGCCTACAGGTATCATCAAAGTTTATCTTTGATCACTAATACAGATAAAACTCCCTTTTTCGGCACGTTGAAACCCAGATTAGTAGGTAGGATTTTAAGGTAAACCAAATAGTAACCTTGTAAACATGGACTTCATCCTGCAGATTTTTGGGGGATGTCAAAATGTGTGTACCTGAGTTGGTGGTAGGTTTTTAAAAAATACACTGGGAGGGTACTTTTTGCTCAACAGTGTAGTTGCTTAGATTGCTTTAATAGGAGAGGATTCTGCGGTGTTTTGGTATGCAACTTGTTGGATTGTTCTGCTCCCTATTATCTAAGTATTGCTCTGCATATGCTCTTTTTTTTTTTTAAACAAAGACTTTTAAAATACGTTTTCTCTACCTTTTACATGTGCCATTAATACTTGTGTTGCAGCTTGCTAGGTTTTTGGCTTGTGATTGTGGGTGCCTTGTGTCTGAGCAACCTAATCTGTGCTTTGTGTTCCATAGTACTTCAATTTTTAGGGATGTGTATGTACAACTTCAGAACCAAGCTTTGCTTATAATTTTAATCTCTTATTTCTCAGTCTGTTTCTTCCTCTGAGCACAAATTCGGAAGATCCTTAGGGAAAATTGGGTGTGTTTTCTCAGTTCTTCATCTGCTAATAGCAGTAGAGTGCCTTGCACAACACCTTGCATCTGAAAGGGAAGAGGTTCTTGCAGACTGCTTTATTTAAAAAAAAAAAAAACCTAAAAACACAACAGAACCTCTTAGAAGAATGCATTGTGTATAAATTATTATTTTGCTTCCATTTAACATCGTTTATTTGTTGTACTGCCAGTGTATAATACTGTAAGCTGTAGTTCGAATAGTAGTTTTTCACAGTGAAGAGGGTTTTTTATTGTTTTTTTTTTTTGGTACAATTGGCAGTTCGCATTCTGGAGCTCATGCTGTTGTTTAGCTGACCTGTTCTTGTAAAGGGAGTACAAATCCCTCCCCATACTGCTTGCACAATAAAATTTCTATTGACTCTTATCTCTGGAGCAATTAATTAGTTTAAAGCAAGTGTTCTGTCTCCATTACTGACACTTCAACTTTGACTTAAAGGGTAAGGACACGTGGCTTTTGAGCTGTAAAAAAGCACACTGAAGTAAGAAAAAGACGATTTCATGTCGTGTTGTCATGCAGAGCATATTTGGTCCTTTTGGTTACTTTCAGGTGAAGTGGATGGCTTGAATAGCAGTGGACTCCGTGGCTGATGCATGTAAATTTTAAAGGGTAACAAATACATACGGAAAGCCACAGCACCAGGAAACTTTCCTGCTGTCATTGGGTTGCTGGCTGGTGATACCTGTTTCTAGATTGTGATATTAGCTGTCATTAATTCTTGCTCTTTAATTAGGTTATTCTGTTTTTACACTCAAGACTGCGTATCGTAGGGTTATATGACCTATTAACTTGGAGCTTGATTGGAGTTGCCTACTTAGATCATCTTACCCTCCATGTGTTGTGGTTTGGCTTGGGGTTTTTTTTTTGTTGTTTTTGTTTTTGTTTTTTTTTTTAGGTATCAGTATGAGGTGGCCTAGAGCTAGGCTGCTTGGGAGAACTCAGCAAGAACTTGTTCCCAACCCCCAACACGTGTACATGCATGCTTATCTTGACTTTGTACTTAGTTTACAGATGTTTTGAGTGCTGAAAGCCAGATAACTCGAGTTAAATTGAGGATAGTTTTCTGAAAGGTTCAACTGAACTGTAGTTTAATGCATGGCAATAGTCTTCTAGGACATTAGCTTTTGATTTCCATGTTCTTTTTCATATGCCAAGTTCTTACCCTCTTTATTCATTGGTTAAGTGGTAAAGTTAGGTATGATAAGTTTGTTTTGCCTGTTGGCTTTTTTTTTTTTCATGCAATCTGTTTGGTACTTGGTTACTAGTTAGTGGTACTTTATAAGTGAATTCTGTTTGGAGGAAAGCAAAACTGAAATGTATGCTGTATGCATAAAGTCTGAACATAGCAATGCTTTCTGGTATTTGTTTTACCTGTAGACTTAAATTCCCGTTCCTGTTTCTTTATTAGAAGACTGAGGGAGATGCTAGTGCTCTTAGATGTGTGTGCCTTTGAACTTTATTTTAAGTTGGTTTGTTTTTTTTTATGAGTGAATCTGCATATGTTTGTAGATCATGTAAACACACAGTTCCATGGCATTGCTAAAACTCTTTTGGGTGGGTATGTGACCATGAAAGTGAATAAGCCAAGTTAGTCTTAAAGACTGTTTTCTATTTCAACCGGTATTCAGAATTCTAGTCAGGGGTCAGGCTTAGTTGTGTGATAGTGCACAAAAAGTTGACAGTCTCATTTTTTTGCTTCATTGTACAGGCTTTTTTTTCATGTTGGCTCTTTCCTTCCTCCCTTCCCAGCTATGCCATCTGGTGGATAGATTTTCCATGTCCATTCCATCTGTGGACAGCATGGGAGTATGCACTCACGTGAGACTGCTGTCAGTACAGCAGATGCAGAATATAGGATCATAAGAGTGGTTTGGGTTTGGAGGGACCTTTAGAAGTCATCTAGTCCAACGCCTTTGCAGTGAGCAGGGACATCTTCAACTAGATCGAGTCGCTTAGAGTGCCGTCCAACTTGCCTTTGAATGTTTCCAGGGATAGGCATCTGCCACCTCAGGGCAATCTCGCAGTAAAAAATTTCTTCCTCATATCTGATCTGAATCTACTCTCTCTTAGGTTTTAAAGTAAAACCTTGTCCTATTGCAACAGACCTTACCAGAAAGTTTTCCCCCATCTTTCTTATAAGCCCACTTCAGGTATTGGAAGATTGCAGTAAGGTCACTCCATAGCCTTCTCTTTTCCAGGATGAACAGAAATGTTTTTCTTAGTTTTTGTTTGGTTGTTTGTTTTGAGTTTTTGTTGTTGTTGGTTTTTTTGGTTTTTTTTTCTTCTTGATCTCTGTAGCTGAAATTTCGGCACGTTTTGTGTTGTGTTTTGTCCATCTAGACACACCATGGATCCCTCTTTGGGAAATGCCCTGAAATCTGCAAACATGCTGAGCTGAACAGATACAATAGGCTTACAGTTAAGCCAGGCTCTAAGCTAATTGAACTTTGATGTGTGGAAAAGTTCTCTCTGTATCAGAGGAAGGATGGTGGAAGACTTAAGACCTTACTTGCAATGGGTACTGTGGATGGTTTTAAGTAAGACTGCCATCTTTCTGACCAGGTCTTAGGCTTCCTGCTTCTGTGCTGCATATGTCTCTTAAGTTCTGGATATAAGACAGCCTGACTGGACTTTATGCGGTTTTAAATATATAGTATCTATCTTGATAAACACTAAAGTGTACCATATGGAAGAGAAGGATGTATTTGGGGGAAACCCAAACACATAGTAGCCTTCAATATAAGCTACATGGCTGTGAAGAGTTTCTTTATATAGCTGCACAAACAAGTTTACCTTGTCTATGAGAGACCTCTTCCTTGCCTAAATGTAGCTAACCTATTTGAAAAGAACAACTTGAATTCATTTGGTGAAACTTTATGTGGATCTGCTGTAAACCGGAATTAATCTTGGTGACACTAAGAGGTCTCCTAATCTTGATAGTATTGGTCCACTGAGAAAGCTGGGAAATACTTACCCAAGAGAGTTGTCAGACTTTGAGTAGATGTGGAGAATGATTATTGCCTCAGTGTTTATCTCAAAATGTGGCTTGCTTTAGGTTACCTTAATAAAAGCTGTTTGCATAGTGTTTTTAGTGTCACGTGATGTCTTCTAAGATAGCTGCAACCTTCATTTTCTTCTGGTTTCAGAGGTCCTGCAGGTTGTGATGAAGGTAGACATTTGAATGTTCAGGTTTTTTTTCGAAATGGGAGTTGGGTTTTAAATGTTCATGAAGTAATTGAGATTTTCCTTATTAGATTGTGTTACAGAGCTACCAACCTAATGTAGTCAACAGTATAGTTCTTCTTTGGTTAGTGTCTTAACTAATCAACGCATCTAGCCAGGCTGATGATGTGGTATGATCCAGAAGTAGTGCTTGCAGTTTCATGGTCTCTCAGCCGATACTGAAAAAGAGGCAGTTGTAGAGAAGAAAAATAGACCTTAATCTGTTGCAGAAGAATATAAACAAACCATGGAGGAGAACCTTGAATAAACAAGGGTTACTACCTGGTGGAGTGTGAAGTCTCTGGATAATCTGCTATTAGATAAGTGAAAAAGGAGAACTTAATAATGAGTTTCTTGCGAATGATGTACTTTTGAAATAGTCCTCAGAGAGAAGGAAAATAGGTAGCTTTCGCTTGTTTCTAGGAGTGTAGGTATTGTACAGATTGAAGGGATAGAAAGAAGAGTAACATTTGTTTCTGGGTTTGTACAGCAGTGCAGATACCAGCCAGTTCATCCTTAGCTTTGTAAGTGTGTGACAAATGGGATAGTTGGCTTGAAATGGCACTGAAGGGCAGGAGCCCAGCATCAGGCCATATGTGCCGGTTTTCCATGATTCTGGCTGGTTGTTTTGCCACTTTAAGGTTACGTGATTCAGTTACTGTTTCATTTGTATATTCTGCAGCACAGTTTTTGAGTCATTCTGTGTCTTGCTCACAGTAAAGCTAAGTCATAGTATAAAAGGAGAAAACTACTTTTTTTATGTAATACATACAGATAAGAGGATTTTTAATACTTGATCATTGCAGTTAAATGATCATTAGTGACCACCAAATGTAAGCATGTAGCTTTTCAAAAAAGGGGGGAAAAAACCCCACCATCACAGTATATGGTTCAGCACCGTGGAGTCACGCATACTATATTTGGTTATTACTCAGTAAGGTCAGATGCTGTACTCAGCAAAGGGCGGGGGGGGGGGGGGGGGTGTGTGTGTGTGTGTAGAGGAATCTGCTCAGCTACAACCTGAGGTGCCTCTCGTGATACATGTCTAGTTCATTACATGAACATAGAAAAGAACCTGTTTACTGCTGCCTCTTACTGTTGTGTGATTTGCCTCTGTACATAGGCTAGATGACCTTGGTTTCCCAGAACCATCTTCTGTGCAGCTTGTGCCCTTTTATTTTTTAAATGTAAAGCTTGAGACAAAGCTTTTGTGTGTATATCCCACATAACCATCTTAGTTAAATACCTGAGAAATCCAAGGGGTGCAAAAGTCATGTTAAGCCTTAGCTTTTAGTATTCCAAGCTTGGTGACTTCTCTCCTTAGTACTTCTCAGGAGTTAAATAACTTTGTAACTTATTTCTACCTTCCTCAAATTTTAGGAATTTTGTTAGCACTACTTTAGAGGAAAAGAAAGTCAAACTGTGAGAAGGAAGCTTAGATTGTTTCATGAGATTTTTATGCTAGTTTAGGCTTCCAAATGGTCTAGAACAGGAATGAGGACCACTTTGTGTAATACAGCGTACTGAGAGGCTTCTGCCTTATCCTTTGCTAGTTGCATGAGTTTTAGGTTAGAGTTGAATCAAGCAAACAGTAAACATAGACCAATACCAAGCATTAGGGTTGTGTATTTTGCTTACAGAATGGAATGAGTAATGTGATCTTTCTTTCAGTCTTGAATTCATCAGTTCTTGGAACTGCATGGTACAGAATGACGGAGACCAGTGGTTTGTGGAGCTGCTGTGTAAGGAAGCAGGTGGTCCCTGAAAGCAAATACAACAGGTGAAGGTTGGTGTAGGAGCCATTGTGTGTTTTCATGGGCTTATTTGGGTATCCACCAAACCAACTTTACCCACTAGGATCTAATGGTGCTCCTTCTTCGTGACCGTTGATTCTGATGGATAACATATATATTTTAGGACTGTCAGTTCAAATTTGGGTAGAAGAACACCACACTTCATTGTTTGGTTATTTTCCTCATTGGAAATTACAGATTTGGGCAGTTCATTACTCTGCAGCAAATATGCTTGTTATGTAAATCCTGCTAAAATAAGCAATCACTCTGTTTTTCAGCAAGATACTTCATATCAAGGGTATCCAGTGAAGGCAAACTTATTAAGGTTTTAAGATTATTTGATTATAAAAGCACAGTTCTTCAGGGTGAAAAGCCTCCCTAGAAGGCTGATTATTTTCAGTGGGAAGTTTGGGTGATACACCTTAGGAATGGTGCAAGGCTTTGCTGTGTACACCATGCAGAGGAACTGCATGTTCAGCAATATTCTTACTGATTTGAACACAGCTCTGTCAGGACTTCATTTATTATTCTTGTCCACCGGTGCAACACATCAATGAAAGCCATTCTAAGCTTGTTTTTGTTGCAGCAGTTCTGAAACTTCGAAAACTGTTTTCTGGATTAACTCTTGACGTTTTCTGCAAGATAGGGAGTGACTGCTTCTGGATGACGTCTGAACAATTTAAATAACAAAAGGTATTTTGAGTAGACGTTTTCCTTTCCAAAATAAAAGACACTTCTAATAGCCAATGTAGAATTCCTCAAACCATGAAAATGTATAACTTGAATATTAGAAATGCTGAAAGAAAGTAACTTGAGAACGTGTTTCCAAAGTTAATGTAAGGATTGTGTGGGTTTTTTTACAACTATTAAGTAATGCCACCTTTGCTTTTCAAGTCTAGTCTGCTCTTCCTATTAAGAGGCTGTTTAGGATTCATCAGATACTCCAAAGTACCTTGAAGTACCAAGAGAGAGTTAAATATCATAGTTGTTCATCACCAATAATTAAAAATTCCACAGAAGGGGTGGGAGGGGGCTGGGGCTGTGGAGTTGTAAGCTTGTGGGAGTTGCTTGTGTGCAATTTGTAAAATTGCATGCTTGCAGCTTTGTGTTTTAGTTTGGAGTTGATTTTTATATATATATATATACACACACACACACTCTGGCAAAACACATCTCTAAGCCATAATTTCAGAAATAAGCTTTGGCTTTAGTGACTGTGAAAAGCTGCAGAATCAGCTGCTTAGTCCTTCACTAGTCCTAGCCCACATTCATAGTGGATATATTCTCCAGCCTGGGGATCTATCTGGATTACGTTTTTTCATTTGTTCTCATTGACATAGTTTACTTTGAGGTTGCGTAAATGCATCTCTCTGCAAAAAAAGAGTGTAGGCAGGATGCTGTATCTTCCATATGAGGAAAGGCTGCGGAAGCTGGGGCTGTTTAATCTAGAGAAGAGGAGACTGAGAGGGGATCTCATTAATACTTATAATAAATGGTGGATGTCAGGAGGTTGGGACATCACTTTTTTCTGTTGTGTCTAGTGACTGGACAAAGGGATGAAGCTGGAACACAAAAAGTTCCATTTAAATATAAGAAAAAACTGTTTTACTGTGAGGGCGATGGAGCCCTGGCACAGGCTGACCAGGGAGGGTGTGGAGTCTTCTTCCTTGGAGGTCTTCAAGACATGTTCCTATGAGACCTGATCTAGGTGGACTTGCTTTAGCAGGGAGGTTGATGATCTCTAAAGGTCTCTTCCAACCCTTACTGTTCTATGATTCTATAAATATTGATGGCCTCAATTTTATGAGATTTAGGAGAAGTTTTAATGTTATGCGAACACCAAGAGTGTTTTGTCCTGTAAAAAGGACACCTCTGGTATTGGAGAACACAGCATAAATGCTTAGGTCAGCTGTGCGTGCCACAGCTGACTTAGTAATTGAAGAAACTTCTATTAATGATGCCCTAAAATGAACACCTTAGTTAAAAGTAAGAGGCAAGCCAGAAGCAGTGTGATAGCATAGGTTAAATGTATCTTCTCTCGTTCTTGAAAGAATATGGCAAAACTCATGCTCATACAACTTCCGATGGACGGTTCTTGACCCACTTTCCTTAGTGTTATTTATTCCTCTCCAGTACTGTCAGAAATAGTGTGACCAGTAGGGCCAAGGAAGTGGTTGTCTCCCTGTACTCAGCGCTGATGAGGCCACACGTTAAGTGCTGTGTTGATTTCTGGGCCCCTCACTGCAAGAAGGGCATTGAGGTGCTGGAGCGTGTCCTGAGAGGGGCAACGAAGCTGGTGAAGGGTCTAGAGAACAAGTCTCATGGGAAGCTGCTGAGGGAGCTGGTGATGTTTAGCTTGGAGAAGATGATCTCACTACAACTGCCTGAAGGGAGTTGTAGTAAAGTGGGGGTTTATCTCTCTAGTAATGAATGATAGGACACAAGCAAATGAACTCAAGTTGCGCCAAGGGAGATTTAGATTAGACATTAGGAAGAACTTTGTAACTGTAAGGGTTATCAAACATTGGAATGGGCTGCCCAGTCACCGTCCCTGGAGATACTGAAAAGATGCATAGATGAAGTGATGAATATATGGTTTAATTTAGTGATGGGCCTGGCAGTGTGAGGTTAGTAATTGATCTTGATGATCTTAAAGGTCTTTTCCAACCAAAATGATTCCGTGATTCTGTCTTGCATAATCTCTTAGTTTCTGCCATGAGTTTGGAGTTTTTCTTTCCTGTCCCAGTGTGATTCGGGTCTTGAATTACAAACTGTGGTTAGTAGACTTGCTAAAGTTGCTTTGCATAGGTTATGTAGATGCAGAGACTATTTTAATATTGATTAGTGCAGCTTTTGAATTACTATAGGATCTGTAGCTCAACAGTACAATGCATATAGTTGCTTTTAATTCTCTTTATTCCTTGCTATGTCGCTTTGCTTTAAGCTCAGCAGTACGTATGTGGGGTTGTGTATTGCGACAGGAGTTGTTGTCCCTACTGAAGACTTCTATGTAAATCAAAGCTCATCTACAGCATCTATGTCTTAAAGACAATTAATTTATGCCTAATGTTGGGATACTCTTTCTTCTTTGGGTAGATGACAACCACTGAGACTTATGTTTTTCCCAATGCTGTTGAAGGCTTTTTGTGAGCTACAGTTTCTATAATGCATGCAGCTATGACTTGCCTATTTCAGAAGCAGTTACCTGTAGTAATTCCTAGTCTGAAAACCACCATTTACACTCTTGATCTCATTCTCATAACCTTCTCTTAAATCTGTTCTTGGGGATTTGTCTTTTGGAAAACAGCGTATTGCAGATATGCTTTTGTTTACAGTCTGTAAAGTCCTGATCTAGGTCAAGAAAACTCAAAGTTCTAGGTGTAGTGTGAGTTGGAGAAAGATATGCTTAGTTCGTAGCCTGTGTACCACAGCTGTGCAACAGCTGTTTGGATGACTACTTGTTGAAACGTTCAGTGCCTTTGTGAACCCAGTGAAGTGTCGAGGCTTCCAGGGTCACAGTAGCATCTTGTTTATCTGTATGTAGTATCTTTACTGATGATCAGAGGCTTGTGGGAGAAAACATTTCTCTGTAAATATGCTATTGGTTATTGTTCCTTATTTCATAAGGAAATGAAGCTTCCCCAAGCTTTGTGCTCCGTCAGAGGTAACTGAGCTTACATGTTCACTACGTGATGCTGCTGACTGTTCAGATGGAGAGTGCATTTGCAAGGGTGCAGTGCCCCAAATGTGTACACTTTCCAAGGGCTGGAAGTAACCACAAGTGTGAAGTGTGTATAGTCTCCTCTTCCCAGTGTTACATAGTTGACATAGTTGTAGAAACTTCCCTTATCTGGAGAATCTGAAGTGGGATAATATGATACTGCCCTTGTTTGTTAGTTTGTCTGTTAAGGGCTTGCAACATTTGAGGCTCTACTGTAAAAAGTAAAGCTGACATCAAGGTACTGGACAACTCATGGCAGTTAGTAAATGTTGGGTGTTTGTGCTAACAAATAAAGATGATCTGATCCAGGGATGTGAAGGTTGGGGGCAGCCTTGACTTCAGTGACTATGAGATGATGGAGTTCAAGATCCTGCGTGGAAGCAGTAAGGCAGCAAGCAGGACTGTGACCTTGGACTTCATGAGTGCTAACTTTGGCCTTTTCAGATGCCTTCTCGGAGGAATCCCATAGACTGGGACTCTAGAAGGTAGGAAAAGCTGGTCAGTCTTTTAAGTGCTGCTTCTTCCAAGCCCAAAATCGCTGTATCCCCCACGAATAAAAAATTGGATGAAGTAGGTAAGAGGCCTGAATGGATGGACAAGGAGATCCTGAAGCAACTCAAGTGGAAGACTGAAGTCTGTGGAATGTGGAAAAAGGGATTTGGTTACTTGAGAAGAGTATAGCAATGTCATCAGAGTATGCAGGGATGAAACAAGACTAAAACTCTCTTGGAATTGAGTCTTGCAAAGGATTTAAAGCAAAAAGGGCTTATTTAAGTACATCTGTTGCAAAAGGAGGACTAGAAGAATATGAGCCTGCTGCTGAATGAGGTGAGTGAACTGGTGATGAAGGATAAAGACAAGGCAGAGCTACTGAATGCCTTCTCTACTTCAGTCTTTACACCTAAGACTGGCGCTTGGGAATCCCAGCACGTGAAGGATAGAGGGAAGATCTGGAGAAATGAGGAACTTCCTTTGATTGAGGAGAATTGGGTTGGGGATCTGCTACACAAACTGAAAACTCACAGATCTATGGGACCTGATGGAATGCACCCACAAGTGTTGAGGGAGGTGGCTGATTTTACTGCTAAGCCACTCTGCATCATTTTTGATCAATCGTGGAGGAATGGTGAGGTACCTGAGGACTGGAGGAAAACCAATATCACTCCAGTCTTCCAAATGACAGGAAGGAGAACCCAGGAAACTACAGCCAGTCTTTGTCACCTCCATCCCTGGAAAGGTAATGGAACAACTCATCCTGGATGTCATCTCCAAACACATGAAGGAAAAGATGGTTATCGGGGGAGTCAGCATGGATTCACCAAGGGGAAATCCTGTTTGACCAACCC
>WBNH01007035.1:270829-294450 GCA_013401255.1 Urocolius indicus
GGGGGGGGGGGGGGGGGGGGGTTCTACCCTTCTCTGCCCTGGTGAGGCCTCATCTAGAGTCCTGTGTCCAGTTTTGGACTCTCTAGTTCAAGAGGGACAGAGAACTTCCGGAGAGGGTCTAGCAGAGGACTACCAAAATGAGCCAGGGGACTGGAATATCTCTCTGCAGTGGAAAGGCTGAGACAGGGGTCTGTTTAACCTGGAGACATAATACTGAGAAGGGAACCTTATTAACACTTCTAAATACCTAAAGAGTGGGTTTTGAGAGGATGGGATGAGTCTCTTTTTCTGTAGGGCCCAGTGGCAAGCCAAGGGGTAATGGGCACAAGCTGGAAGACAGGAAGTTCCACCTTAACATGAGGAGAAACTTCTTTGCTGTGAGGGTGAGGGAGCCCTGGCACAGGCTGCCCAGGGAGGGTGTGGAGTCTCTGGAACTTCTCAAAACCCACCTGCGTGTGTTCCTCTGTGTGACCTGACCAAGGACACCCTCCTTTATCAAGGGGGTTGGACTGGATGATGTCTAGAGGTCCCTTCTAACCTCTACCATTCTGTGAAGTCAGGAATTGCATGTTCCATGTGCCTTGTGGTGCAAAAATCCACCAGCACCAAAAGCCTCAATCCTATCAAGTAATTGCTTCCAAATTTAAACCTCCATGTGAGTTTCCAAGGGAGTTAAAGGCTAGTGTTCTAAGAAATATCGATTGGATCAAAGTTATTTTAAGTATTATGAGTGCCCTCCTTGCACTGCTGTTTCAGTTTTGGACTCTCTGCCTGGTCTGGTGCTACTTACGGTAATGCTAACGTTATGTATAGTGTACTTTCCTGGGTTTGAATTCTGAAACTAGAGTGGATGTACAAACTGACAGTTAGATCACTTATTGGGTTTAATCTACATGAAGTGGCTTAATTGTGGTGTTTCAAAATTCAGAGAATACAGAGGAGAATTTCATTGCTTGTGAAAGCAGGTTACAAAAATGCAGTTTGTAGAGGTGAAGTAAGACAGAAGAGCTTGTTTTACTTGATGTTTTAAGCCATTAATTTAAAATGTAACAGGTTTTTTTTCAATGAAGTGATAGCCTTCGTGATACGAAGACTGCTCTTTCAGATGGGAGCTTTCTTACGTGTAGTGACAGCTTGTTGTGCCTATCAAAACGTGTTTTCTGGTTTCTGAAAGGATCATTATAAGCTACAGAATGCAAGTGTTTAAAAGAGTGGAGACCATTGGAGCATTTTGGTACCTCAGAAATGGGTTGTTCAAGACCTGTGCAAAGCTGTTGAACCTGAGATGATACTTCCCCCCCCCAATAATCTCCTTTGGGCTGAAGGTTTATCTGTGTGCGCTTTGTGGGCATTTGAGATGTGATGAAATGGAAGCTTGTAGGCATTTTTGTTTTCTAGTCACCTTGATTGTCTCTAATGTCTGCTTTTGTATTCTGATATTCTTCTTCTAACATCTTAATGCACAATGTATAACCAAAAAGAAGTGTTATGAAAAAGCTGTTTGCTTTTGCAAGTACAGCTGCAATCTTAATTTCAGCAAAAGGAATGTGACTTATCATGTGGTGAATATCACCTGGTACTGATTCAGAGTTTCACTGAAAGCAATTGGTGAAGCCACAGCCTTGTTCTGTTGGCATTCTAATAAGCAGATTTCCAGTATATCCTCACTGCAGATACACTAGCCCTCCTGCTATTTTGGCACTCAAGTTGCCTGTCCTAGGATCTAGTTTCACATCTCTTCCCTACTTGAGAGAACTATTCTTCATTTCTGCCTCTTCACGTGTTCCTGTGGCTGCTTCCTAACCTCAACTTGACAAGTGTCTGGTGTTGTTAAAAATAAAAGATCATAGCACAGTGTTGAAATGGCCAGATGTGCAATTACGCTGGGAAACGTATGCAGTGATAACCAGAGCAGAACTACTTGAGCTTAACACTTTGGACTGTAGTACTAGGTGACTGACCACAGGTTCTCCTCAAATCCTTTTTTTTTTCTCCATTGCACAAGATAGATAACAATACTGATCCCCTCTGTAAAGTGTGTTCTTTAGGAGATAAGCAGAAACAAAAGGATGAGGGTGGTGTTACTAATTTTTTTTTTTTTTAACTAATGTTGCAAGGTTAGTCACCTGTTTTGGAGAAGGGAAGGTGAGAAACCAACAATTTTATGTGTGTGTGAAGAACAAGTATTTGCTATTCTGTCTGCAAATCTATCTTGCTAGCCTTCCTGAAGCTGCAGCCTGACTTTTAAGAAGTAATGTCTTACATTTGAGCTTGCAAGCATTTAGATTTGAACTGATGAAGTTTTATGCCACTTTGTCTTGTGGGTACTACTGGGGTTTGATACTGACTGTTGCTGCCATCTAAAGCAGACGGCAGAACAGGATGTTCGCCTGTTGTAGACACTGATCCATTCTGCTTTACTAATTTGAACTCTGAAATTTGGTTTGTGCTGAGATGCAACACTGAACTGGATCAACTGAAGTGCAGACAGATTTGTTCTGTTTTTCTGCCTCATTAAAGAAACATTAAAGCCACTGACAGAGGACTTATATAGGTATTTGTGGAGAGAAGCAGCTGTAGATGAACTTGACAGAGAATGTTGATTGGAGTGCAATGGCATGTGAATGCTTTTGAAAACTTGATGCTAAATATAGATCTGAGTTACCTGACTTACTGGTTTAGGAATTCAGTTTCATTTCAGTTAGTGTGTAAGTTTGTTCCAATAAAGGTTCCAGTAACTCAAAAGCCATAATACATGAATGAAGATGTGGTGGTCCTAATACGGTTATTTCAGCTGCCAAAAATGTAAAGGTGGCTGTGTTTTGGTTTTCTTTTTTTCTCTTCTGTGTTTAGCTAGCACTGTTGAACCCAACAGTTTTAAAGAAGTTTACGTTGTGCATAACACACGTGAAAGTGTTTTCAGGATTTTGGGTCTCGGTATTCTTTTGTCTATTGTGAATACTCTAGCATAATGGGATTGTTATTTTAAACACTTTCTGAAGTTGCTACTTATCCACATGTAGATGAAAGCAAGGCTTAAATTGTTCCCTTGAGAATCTGATTTAACGGGAGTGCGTACAGATCCTTAAGCACAGGTTACCACGCTGTCAGCAATTAATTTTAGAACTTGCTGGAATACATACAATTCCAACACAATTGGCAGATATGTCGGAGAGTGCTGATGGCTTTTTGCAAATATAGATATCAGGTACAGCTCATCTGCACTTACCTGTTGCTGTGTATTGGTGTGATGGTTACCTTCAATTGTTAAACATCTCATTTCAGTACGAGGATGTCGTCCTGGGAAGATTGTTCAGATGACCGAAGCAGAAGTTCGGGGCTTGTGCATAAAGTCACGGGAAATATTTCTTAGCCAGCCTATTCTCCTGGAACTAGAGGCACCTCTGAAAATCTGCGGTATGTAAACTTCATACATGTATGTGCTTTATGTAGGCATTTTGACTTGGGTGATAGAGATTACAGTGGAGTCTTCATAATCCTGAATGTGATTTTCAGTTTGAGATTGGATTGAGACAAGGTAGCTAAGCTTAATCCAAACAGTTGGTAGATTGCTCATACTCCCAGTACTGTTTAGAAGCAAAATCTCTTGGCAGTTAAGAGCTGCTTGTGTTCTCTAGGCAAATCCTGCAACCTATCCCTTGTACTTGCACAGAGCTTCTAGTCATACAATCACTATTTCAAAAACCAGTTAGCTGCTTAAATTCCAAATGATGAATGCTCTTCAAAGCATAAGCAAAACAAAGATCTTTGCATGTTGTGAAACGGATCATTTCACAAATAGCGTTGAAGAAAGCATTATTAGTCTTTAAGTTGAAAAAATAAAACTGGATGCAGGCTGTTAAATTAGTTACCATGTAATAAAATCCTTGAGCACTACAGCATGCTTTAACAAACATTGTTGCTACTGTCAGCTCAGGATGGAGCTAAAATCTGTGTGTTCTTTATTTCTCTAAGCCTTTATAAGAAAATAGACTTCTTACACAGTATACTGTTAGTTAATAGGTGTGTGAGCTTGTAAAACTGTTACAAAAGTGTTGTAAATACTGGTTTGTAATCATCTGCTAAGTTATTAAAAGCAGTCAGTCTTACAAAGTATGAGATTTCTTGAATCAGATTTCTTCAAGTTTCTTAGTATTGAAATGGAAGCAATCTTTGAAATTTTTTTTATTACTAACATGCTCAAAGATAGATTAGTTTCTTCCTAGGCTTCCTCGTGGCAGACATAATGTAGCAACGTTTTTTACGTTAAGAGAGGATACTACCAATTAAAACAAACCAAAATACTAATGGGACAGTCATTTTCAAATGACTAATTGCTTAGTAGGGTGGGGAGGAAGAACCAGACCAGCTAGAATAATGGCATAAGTTTGAAGGTAAAATCCATGTTGTGTTTATGCTGCACTGCAGAGACTACAGTAGTCTCATCATATTCTTAGATAAAGAAAAAAAAATGATAACTCAAATATTTAGGTTTTACATAAGTCAAAGTCAGCAAAGTATGATTAGCATCTCTCAAAGTTAGTTTCTCCTTTACTTAAATTGAGACAGATGAAAGAATTGTTAGGAGCATACTAACAGAGCAGCAAAAATGCACGGTTAAATAAGGTATTTATTATTTTTAAATTGGATTCCAAACACAGTGGTAGCAGCAGGAAGTGTCAGGTGCATCTAAATTTAATATTAGAGCAATTGGCAAAGACGCATTTAGATAAAAGTGAAAAGGAAGGTGATTGCTCTCACTTAAAAGCAAAATGTGCAACTGTACTACTTTGAAGTACTCTTTCAGTGTGTTCAGGCAATGCCTGAGGAGCCATTATAGGGTTGTCTTGTCCTGTGATCAAATCAGTTCAAAATAAGCTTTTACGTGTTGACTGGATGTGTTTTAATGTAAGATGAAAGAAATTCTTATGTAAACGTCCATTTTAAAATAGATGCGGTTTTCACTGCAAGGCTCTTGTATCTCTGGTAAACCTCAATTCATCTTGTGCCCGTGTGAAGTTGTACTTTAAAATGCCAAGTGCTTTGAATGGAACAGTAAACGGTTTGGTCCCTTTACAAAGCTGTTGCTATAAAATGTTCCTTTACCCTTTTAAGTGCTTTGGTCCTTCTGGGTCGTGTGTAATTGGAAGTAGTTCTAGACAATGAACAAAATTATAATATTGTTTCCTGTAGCATGTTTAATTCTGGTGATAGCAAAGTCTGGGGAGCACATTGAGAGTGTAGTTCTGGAGTACTGGACTCAGCATAGCAATGAGTTGTCGAAGAGTCTTCTATGTTTTCTTTCGGTTGAGCCCTGGATGTTTCTAAATATCAAGTATGTTAGGAGTCATTTTTCTTGCAACATATGTGAAAGCTATTTTAGTTGGGATACTTCAGATTGTGTTTGGAATTGGGTAGTGGATAATGTTCCCTGTTATTATAAAAAATGGAAAGTGATAGTTATGTGTGAAATGCATGAAGGAGAAGACATTTCTCACGGAAATAGTGGAGTGTAGCTATGTACTCTTCTTATCACTGTATGCCTTCAAAAGTAAACTGGAAAGCCTACAGTTCTGGGAACCTTTTTTAAGATTATGTGAAAACTGTATAGAGATGCATGAGTGTTCTGCTTTTTTAAGGCCCCTGTAGCTAAAGCTCTAGTAGAGAATAGCTGTGCTTAACAAAGTTGGGATTTTGCCACTGAATAAGCAGCATAAGAGAAAATGCATTTATGGAATGCTTAGTGTAAGGGACTGGGAGGTATTAAATATAAACAGTGTTGAAGCTTGTTCTGAAGGCTTCTTGTGTGTAGCTTTTTCATATTCAGTCACTTTGCTAATGAATTCTACAGCAGCTGCAGTACATTGCATGTATTGTACAAGTTAGTGTAGAGCAGCTTTGATACCTTCTTTGACCTTATGGGTAGCTCACAGATAGCTTTGGCCAGCCTGATAGGATATGCTGTGGTGTCTTAGTTGCCACACAGAGCTGTTCCATGGAAAGCCTGCTTATTTGTGAAGCTGGCAGTGTGATGAGTAACACGACAGTTACTCTTCCTAAGATATACCTGCAAGGTTGAATGTCTTGTGAGGAAATCAGTCTTTGAGACTCTACGATTTTTTCATGAATAGTTGCATCAAATGAGGAGTTCCCAATGCCCCAGTGTCTAGGGTATCTTAGTACAGCAACATTATGGGAGGACAAACAGTTGGCTTTTGAAGTAAGTGCTCTCTGCAAGCACAATCTACAGTTTCTTGACGGTCTGTCAGGATTTACTGGTATGTTTTTGTAGTAAATAATGTGACTTTTTCATACTACATCAGCTTCCTGACTTTACATCTGATGATGTAACTCATCAGTTAGAGGTTATCTTTCTGACCTTGTTTCAATTTGAAAAATTGGAACTTTGTTGGAAAGCTTATGATTCATTGTGAAGAATTCTGTACCTTTTGAGTTTCAGATGGACTTCATAGCTGATGTAGCAGTTCTGCAGATACTGTGTACTGTTTGCATGTAGCGAGCGCTTCAGTTTGTAATATTAGGGTGGTTCTTGCCTTTAGATACCTATTGCCAGTCTACTTTTAAGATAAATACTAATACCTTTTTTAAGGTTAATTATCAGAAATTGATTAGATGACTTGTCCTTGATTTGTGAACTCTGTTTTTTTTCACTAATCCTCATTAAATATTTTCTTATTCAGGTGATATTCATGGTCAATATACAGACTTGCTTCGATTGTTTGAATATGGAGGATTCCCACCAGAAGCTAATTATCTTTTCCTTGGAGATTATGTAGACAGAGGCAAACAGTCTCTGGAAACAATTTGCCTATTACTGGCGTATAAAATCAAGTACCCAGAAAACTTCTTTCTCTTAAGAGGAAATCACGAGTGTGCTAGCATCAATCGGATCTACGGATTCTATGATGAATGTAAGCAAAACCTATTTCTTTTGAAAGACTGTAACAGACTCTGTTTTAGAGAGGCTTGTAGTAGTGGCTGGTACTGCAAGGATTTCAATGTTCTGGGAACCTGCTTTTAAACTTTCTGAAGGTATAACTCAAACCAAAGTTAAAGTCACTCTGTAGAGTTACTAGTTGTTCTTCTGCTGTCCTTAAAATGCTGTTGCTGGAGACTGAAACCTAGATAAGGCCATGTGACGACATTTGCTAATGTTTTTTGACAGTTTGTGATACGTATTGCAAGTCGACTGTAAGAAAATGGCCTTCGCTTCCTAATGTCACACTCTGTTCTTGTAGGCAAGCGGAGATTTAACATTAAGCTGTGGAAGACCTTCACAGACTGTTTTAACTGTCTGCCTATTGCAGCCATTGTGGATGAAAAGATTTTCTGTTGTCATGGAGGTAAGATGATGACAGCTTTTAAAGGTTGAGTCTAAACTGATCTTAGGGTTACTGCTATACCAACTGCAGTGTGGATGTGCATACTTGCTGTTTAGCTAGAGATGTTTAACTTTATATTGTCTGTAAGGTTGCTGTTGTGCCGTGAACTTTTCTGTGCATGTGTCAGTAGACAGATGTCATCTTTACCTCACACACTGGCCCTCTGTGCCCGAGGGGCAAGTGCATCTGGAAGTATTCCCATCAGTATGTTCCTCTCTGAAGGATACTAAATGCTAGAATTCATGCCTAATTTGCCACATGTCTTACTGCTGCCAACTATCAATGCAGCTTTAGCATTGGCATCCCTAGCAGTCAATTGGAAGCATAACTTTAACGAGTAACTTCAACTCTGTAGTCTTGGCATTTTTAGCTGGTTTGATGTTGGTAGAAAGAACCTTTGAGGTCATGTACTCAAGTTTGCTGCTTGAAGTAGAACACTTGTTAACATTGGAGCAGTTCAGCCATGGCATGCTCTGACTCCATGAAACATTTGCTATTGGAAAATCTCTGTTCTCTGGGCACCTGTCCCAGTGCTGCCCTGTTCTTGCAGTGAAAAAAAAGTGTTTGGTGATTTGACCGAGGCTTGTGACTTGTCTGAATATTGGAACCTACTTGGGTGCTCTTCGCTCTAGGAGACACCTCATGTTTTTACAAGCAATGATGCTTACAGGTTTTCAGGACCTTGCAGAGACAAATAGACAACAATTTCAAATTACTTGTGGTGAGAGATGTCCTGCCTTGTTGCGATTGTCTTTGCAACTACCTCCATTGATAAACAACTCGATGCCTTGCACTGAGTGATTCATAGGTGGTCTGGTAGGTGTCGCATCCGCATTGCCACAGAGATAATTAGAGATCAGTGGCAGTGAGAGTACTGCAAAAACCTTCAGTTTGACTGAACAGCTCCATGTAGAATTAGAAATAAGTGTTCATCCAAAATTCCTGAGCGCACTCTTTCAAACTCTGTGTTTGTTATTGATGGCTGCCATCCTGCCTTTATTAATTACAAGTATCTCTGCAAGAGCTCTCTCTGTATGGAATGTGCTGTAAAAATGATCCTGCCTCTTCACATCTTGTATTCAAAGCTTCTGCCTTCAGTGCCCTGCTAGTATAAGCTACCAGTACCTTATGCATAATATTCTCTCAGGTATTGTCACATCTCTGTAAAAATAGAATTAGTGCAGTGATATACAGTTGAGTCTGCCAGTCTCCAAGTAGCACTGACTTGTTAAAATACTTGTTTTCTCACAGGTCATATTTTTATCTCATTCTCAGTGTGGTTTTTTTTCCCCCTCTTTTTTTAGCAGTACCTATCTATGAGCTAGATACCATCATTTTGAGAATAAGATACAGAATCACTGCCGCATGGAGGTAGCCAGTTGACTAAAACCACGTAATAAATTTGTTTCCAAAAAAAAGGTGAAGGAATTATCATTTTACTAAAAACTGTACTTTTTTTGAATTTTGTTTTATTTGGGAAACAGTAGAGAATGAATAGTGACGAAATACTGGGTTTCAGGCAAACAAGCTCAGATAGGTGGCAGAAGGTAATTGAGGGAGCTTAGCAGGTAGAGTAGGATGCTATTCTATGACAAAACTGGCAGGTTTTGTTGTGTCTATGCACTTGAGACCTGAGTTATGAGCAAAAAGCCAGGAAACCTATTTTTCAAGCAAACATAAAGCTCTATTGTAATTGTATGGGGGGGATTAACTTCTTGTTTAAGTAGAAAAACTTTTGTGCATATTGTGCTTTAAGGATTCTCTTAGGAAAAGCAGCATTTATTTCTTTATTAAATGTTCATTATCCCTTAAACTTGCATAGGCTTCATCTGTACCTGAAATTACTGTCCCTCACAACTGATCCGCGGCTGTGAAATAAAGCAAAAAGATTACTAAATGTGCTGTGTGCTCCTCGTAACTGAAAGTAGCCATTCAGCACATCAGTAAGTTCTGCCCTTTTTCCGTTCTTCTCCAGTCTTATCCAAACTGTACTCCAGATCCCATGAAGCCATGGACTGTCAGCGCCTTTTCTTGATGTTACTGCTATAATAAACACTGGGGCAGCAACACAAACCACTCAACTCTGCTGGAGAGTGAAGCTAGCATGTAGCTGTAAGGTAGGTGCCTTTTTTACTATATTGCGCATTTTTGCATAGTTTATTTTAAATATATTGCCCTCTGGGATATATAATAAAACTTTGCAAAACCGCATAACATAGTAAAACAAAAGGCACCTAACTTAGCCCAGCAGGCTATCTGCAATAGCTTAAAATCTTGGGTCAGCTTTTTTACCTAGACTTTTCTGGATATCTGCTGTTTTGAGTTCTCTGTCTCGCAATAAAAATCCAACCTGTCTTGTCATCCCTATCTCTAAATGTTCATGCTACTGGAGGGATCTTTTGTTGTATCCTTCCTGTCACCTCTCCTACTGTTACCTGTCTTTCCACATCGATCGTACAAGTAATATTGTGGCCAATTTTTAAAGCTCTCAGCTTCTGATTTAGCTTTAGTGAAAAATAAAGAGCATATTCTGTAACCATTTCCTTTTGCTCTGCTTTGTGTTCTCTACAGTATTGTCCTCTTATCTAAGACACCACTTCCTAGTTCTAATCTTTAGAGACCTTATGTGATCACTGTCAAGTTTCTGTAAATTAAGTCCATATTGTAGTGTCATATTGATGGAACACATCAGTCTTACCACATTGGATTTAAGCTCTGAAATGGGAGACGTTATTTTAGTAGAATACTGGGTTTACATAGTATTTTCTATGTCTGAAATTCTATTTTTCTTGTGACATTAATGACATTGAAATGTTTGAGGTCTACTTGACAATTTTACAGTGTCCAGAGACCTGATGATCTTCCTGGGTTACAGTTCAGAAAAAAGTAGCCATCGCTCTTACTTTATCAATTCCACTTGGTTCGGCTTCAAATCTGGAAGCCTGTATTTGAGTCTGCCAGGAGTAATGACAATTCATTTTCTGTTTCCCTTAGGGAAGGGGTGCTCCTATGCTTCAAGAAGACAATATACTGAAAGCTAGTTTTTGTGTGCTTAGCTGTCATTATGTGACAAGACAACTTAATTCAATTGTATACATTCAATTTTCTTTCAGTACCTACTAGGTTGCAGCAATCACTATAGTGGCAGTAGGTTGACAGTGATCTTAAGTAGCTTGTGTTTGCATTCTTATTTCCTTAATGCTTATCATGTACAACTTTCTGTAGATCTGAATTTGAGACACGAGCTGTTTCTTTATGTGCAGAGGGATTAGGAAGGAAGTTATTTGGGAAAAGATAACCCTCTTGGGTGGTTACAGAGAGGTCTGCAAACATGTGAGCAGTTCTGTGGGCTTTTTCTATTTTATACTACTGTAAAATAGCACCAAAATGAACAGCTGTAGGGTTGAGATGGTTTGTAATAACATATTTCCTTTTAAAGAACTTGAATGCTTTGGGTGCAACCTGAACTGCTGAGAGCTGTAACCTCAAAATCACAAACTGGTTGTTCTTATTTCACTGAGATTGTGCATTACTATATTGGGGCGTGGTGCTGAGTAGCATTAGAGTAGAATCCACACGCCTTTGTGCTAATGTAATCTGTATGCAAATAGATGAGTTCTTAGGAAGGAGAAGTGGTGGTTTGGTCAAAGTTCAAAAACTAATTAGCTGTTTGAATTCACATTCAAAGTATCCATGTGTTGTTGCGCAAGTAGAATTGACTAAATCAGCTTTGATACACTATTTAAAGGACATGTTAAGATGATAGAGCATCTAGTAGGCTGTTTTTCTTGCCTGTGTGCCTCAAGTAGAAGGGTTCTGGAGTGTGAACTTAAGTTATTCAAAGGGTAGTTTTGTATTTTAATGCTTTGGTTGTAGTTACATATTAATATGGCAGAATTAAACAGAAAGAGCTGTGTCTTTGTGATAAATGAGATTTTGAGTAATCAAGGTACTGTGGTTTCAGAAATGACTAAGCAGCTGAGCTTATAGGAGATGGCCACTTCTGTGTTCCTTATTTATTGCAGTTTCACAGTCTAGTATTTGTTCACAGCATCCAGTGACTCCTGCTCAGCTGACATGTAGTGAAATACTGAAATAAGTGATATGACTCATGATTCTACTCACACCTGTAGGCTGTTTTGGCTTGTGGTCTTTTAAAGCTGGGTAGGGCATTTTCCTTTAACTTTTAAAAAAGTAAGGTGGTTGTCAAGAAGGCCATCTGCACCCAGTGTAATTGTGTTAAGATAATGGGAATGCTATTCTTCACTGGTTCTCTCTAGTAATCTGTTTAAGAGAATGTACTGAACAAAAACAATTAAAACTACTTGCTAATTTCACTTGAATTATTCTTTGTCCCTCTGTTCAGGAACTTAATTGTCTTAGAGCAAACTGTCTTTTGCTTATATTACAGTGGAAACAACGGATGCTGCATGACTTTGAACTTCTAACTGTGTGTTCTCTGGAAGCCTTTTTACAGGTAAAATACGTAGAAGTCACTTGTTTTCTTGTACTTACAGGACTGTCTCCAGATCTCCAGTCAATGGAGCAGATCCGAAGAATTATGAGACCTACAGATGTTCCTGACACAGGTGAGTGACATGGAATTTACTGTAAACAAGTCCTAATTGTGAGACAAGCTGAATGAATTTCTGTATGGGCAATGCAGTGACTTAACCTCTGTTCATAGTACAGTATTCCTTGATGTCTGTGTAGGGTGTGAGTCTTGTTCCTCACGATGGCTAAGTTATCTGATATGTTAGAGGCCCACGCCGTTATTGCTTGTCATAACAGAGTAGGAGACATTATCCAAGTTTGGGTACATTATCCACCAGTTTGTCTTAAGCTTAGAAATATAATGTAAGATCAAATGAAACTAAACAGTTCTTTTGCTTCTGTTGGTTAGACACACCTAAACCTTTTAGTCTGTCATAGAATGTTAAGTGTCTAAAGCCTGATGAGTATTATTTAAAATATTTTGGCATCTCTCTACCATGTCCCCTTCCTCTTTACATTACTTAGAGCTCATGCTTCACTGCATCAGGATTTCAGTTGCTTCTGTCTTTGTGCTAGTCCTGAAATGTTTTTCTGCTAATGTATTAGTACCTTGTATGTAAGTGTTGTGAGTAAATTGCCAGTGCTTTCTGTACAGCATTCTTTTGAATTATTAAATTAGCCATCTTAGTGTCCTGTCTATTCCAGATTTTATTACTAGTGGATTGAAAAGACTGTCAAACACTACAATGGAGTATTGAAGTGTTTATTACAACAGTGGTCTGCAGTTAACTTTCAGAGGAGATAACACATCAAAACAAATCACAATTACAATTAAACCTTGAAATACAATAATAAAACAATGTTAATCTATCCACTGTCTCTTTAAGCAACAAGATTTCTGTGCAAGCTGGTATACACAGAGTTAACACTGAGAAGCACTACTAGACTGGTGAATGAGTGTTTCTGTAGCATAAATTACTATGTTGTTCTTCCTTTATGCTTCTTATTCACTCAGTACATAACCAAGTCAATGTCAGTACAAACGAGTCAATCTTTACATGTATCATTGCTCTCAGAAAAAGTAATTCTATTCAACAGGCTAATAGTACTTGCTTGAGCCACCTCCACTTCAGGAATGCCCTTGCGGAATGTAGTTCTGGTTTCCATGGACACCCCACTGAAATCATATGTATTCTTAGTACCTCCTAAAATAAGTATAGAAATTTTAAAACAAGGCTTTTGATCTACAAAGTGGTTTGCAGTCAGAATTTGCTTTCAGAAGCAATAGCTGGATGCTCACCAGTAGAGGTAAGGCAAAGTGTCCCATCAGAGGTATGTGCATATGGTACAGTGACATAAAATGTCTTGGCCTCTTGGACCTACTTTGTGGCCCTTTTTTCCTTCCTACAGAACGAAAATAAATCTTGTGGGGAAAAAATGTGAAAGTTACAAGTCCTTAAAAGGGATGTCACTTCAGGAATGTGTGTTGATACAGACATTCGTGGTAGGTGGTAGTGTGGCTTGTGCTGAGAAGATCATATCATTGTGATGGTTTCTTCTAGCATTACAAAAAAAAAACAAACCAATCCGTCTTTTCAACCTCATCTGCAATTTAAAGACTTTATTTTGCTGGCATTTTTGTGGGATTTGGAAGCTGTTTGCTCAAATCTGTCTATTCCAAGTTAAAATGCTTGTCTTTGTTAACTGTTGAAGTATTTGCATTTTGTGAAGTCAAAGGAGAAGTGCTGCCTTTTGGTCAGCATTGCCAAGCAGTTGCTTATTGGGAAACTTAACTCCCTCCTAAGCTATTGCACTGGTGAAAGTTGCATGCTAAAATACAGACTGACTTGGGTAGCAAGGTTTAGTTCAGTTCAGGCAAACTTACTGCAGTGTTCTGTTACACCGATGCTAAAGATTATAGAACAGATTTGCCTGTTGCTGTGTATAACCCTGAAGATTATTTGGTTTCGGGGAGAGGATAGAAGCAGCAGCACTTCCTAAACGGCTTCCTGAGAGAAGCAGTTTCTGCCACTCGATGGAGACTAATGATAAGAAACCATTAAATGCTTGCAGTGCAACTGTTCTGCTTTCAAAAACCTGCTATTCCATGTGGAACTGCGTTTTAGCAAAGTAAGTTTTTGACAAATGCTGTCTGTATTCAGTAGTTTATTCCTAGATAGTTATATTATCTAAAATGCAGTTGGACTTGCTCCATTCACTGTTTTCTAAAAGCAAGTCAAGTCTTAGCCTCTGCTAGAGAGGAACTGTGACTGACAGCAGAGACCGTTTGGTTGCTCTATGTAAAGACAAAGTAGTCTAGTTGCAAAATAGATTTCAGAAATTAATTTTGCTTTATTGCAACTTGAAGAGTCTGTTATTTAAGAAATAGTATTTTCAGTATTTTGTTTAGCAAACAACCAGGTGTAATTGTAAATCAAACTTCTGAGTGCCAGATAATGGAGCCTGCTAGCATCTCTTCCAGAATGTAAAACAAAACTCTTTAAGCATTTAAATGCTTAAGGGTTAGTTATCACAAGTAAAGAAGGTAGCGTTTCAGTAAACTGTGTATTACCTTTTTGAATGCCTTTTGTTTGTGTTGCAGTTGAATTGACCTGGTTCGTCTTCAAGAAAGATGCTTAAAAAGTTCTGTGTATAAAGGCATTGAATTAATCTAGATGCATGGTTTTTTAGTACCGAGTTCTAACTCCAGACTTAGCTGGCCGTTTTGCAGAAGAAAGAAGATATCTTGGCCAGGGTTAAAACACCAGAGGGGTTTATTGTTTTAATTTGTTTTCCAGCCTGCTTGTCACAAGGCTTTTGGAAAAGTCCACAGTAGTCCAAGAAAAGTGCTACTTGAAACAATGTATCAGAATTTTGCTAAGCTCTTATTTTGTCATGTAAGATTCTCCTAGTATGGTAAGAAACATCAGAATTAAAGCTGTTCTATGTTCAGAAGCTTGGGGTATGAGTTTGTTTGCTGTATTTTTGACTGGCCTTGCATAGGATTCTAAAATTTACTGCAGCTTTCAAACTGAGCTTTCTTGGTGAGCTGTGAAATTCATGATTGCCTTCTAAGATGCACCCACTGCAGTATTTTTAAACTGAAATGCTGAATATTACATGTTATTTCAGTGAACTGTTTGACTTGTTTCATCTCAAGGTACTATGAGTGGTGAGAGGAAAAAGTCTTTCTAGAATTACATAGACCATATTTTTTGTCTGACTACAGTTCAGGTATTGGTGAATTTGTTGCTGGGCTGCTTTTCTACAGGGGAGCTCCTCTGGTAATTACAACCAAACTGTTTTGCGTTATAGAATGATACCTTCTAAGACTAGCATCTTCACTTGTATTGTCTTTCAAGGCTTGCTGTGTGACCTGCTGTGGTCTGACCCAGACAAAGATGTGCAAGGTTGGGGTGAAAATGATCGTGGAGTCTCTTTCACTTTTGGTGCTGATGTGGTCAGTAAATTTCTGAATCGTCATGATCTGGATTTGATCTGTCGAGCTCACCAGGTATGAATTATGCTACTGTTGCTTCTTTAAACTTCTCCTCCTAGACTTTGTCTCTTTGGTGCTGCTTGTCAGTAGGATGCATTTGAAACGTACTTAACATTGTGTTACTTTTTAGGGGGGAAAACCTCACCACCTTGCAAAATAGTAGGGCTTCTAAAACTGTAGGACTGTGTCCTATTGACTCAGGTTGAACTGAGTGTCTAATGTCAGTGGAGTAACACTAGATTTCCCCATGGCTCTTCTTTTGTATTGGCTGTTTACTGTTAGACTGTTCTATGTGAACATCAGAGCTAAAATGTCCAAGTTCTTAAGTGTCAAAATGAGTTGAATTTGAGATTTACACTGAAGTTTCAGAGTTCTTCCATTTCAGTAAGTCAGTTCTCTGCTAGTTGTGCCTTAAACTCTCTCTGCTTCACTTCACAGAAGTATTAAATATATTTTGAATGCTTCTACAAAAGCCTGTACATAAAAGCTTTCACTGATGACTTCGTTGCGGTTCTGCTATCTAGAGCACTTTGGCATAGACTGTTTGACTTCCTGAAATGTGCAGAGAGCAAGGTTATTTTGGTCATTGTCAATCTTTACGCTTTTTTGCGGTTTTTATTAAGTTACTTTAAGCAAGTGTCCTAGTTAGGTAGACATCGGGTTTCAATTTTCTGTGTAACTTCTCAGTCTTTCTTTTAAATAGCTCTCTCCTGCTGTGAAACAAATGGGCTTTTTATTCTGTATCACTGTATACTATTAGAACAGTAAAATATATCTCCTTGCAATTCTACTGCTAAAATAATAGAGAAGATTAGTTAGTTTATGGAATGGATATTAAGATTTATGGAATGGATATTAAGATTTCTTAACTGCTGATCAAGATCATATGAATGCAGGAATCTGGTAGCAGTCAGTTCAGTTCTTTCATAAAAGTAGTAGGACATCTTTTAAAGACCATGGTGATTGGACCAAAGTGAGCAGTTGATGCACTAGTTTCACTACATTATAATGTGAGGCTTCTGTGTTGGGGAAGAGGGAACGTGCTTAGCTGATGCATCATATTAGTTGCACTATTTTAAATGTGAATTATGCTCTTAGAGGAAATATGGCAGAATCACTTTGCTTTTAGAGAATCAAAATCAATGAAAAGCATGCACTTGAGTACTACACAATCAATACTAGTGTAAGTGAAACTTAAGGCTACGGTTGCAACGAAGATGGTATTCAGACCTTGTGCACTCTGAACTAATACCCAGATTGTGGGTATTAATCACAGATGCCTGGAATCCTTTAACTGGCAGTGCTTTGTTGGACTTTCAAGTATGAAATTATTGAACAGTCAACCTGACCTAGCATTCATTGTCCAGATAAAACAAAATGACTGAAGAGCCTGAAAGCCAGGACATACCTTTTGATGTGTTCAAGTCATCTCTTTAATATAAACCCTGTTTATCTCAGGACTGGAGCTTTTCTTCAAAATTTGTCTGGTTTTTTTTTGAGCTATATTGATTTCTCTGGTGTTGACAGGTGGTTGAAGACGGATATGAATTCTTTGCTAAACGGCAGTTGGTCACCCTATTCTCAGCTCCAAATTATTGTGGAGAGTTTGACAATGCAGGGGGCATGATGAGTGTGGATGAAACTCTGATGTGTTCGTTTCAGGTAAGATATGTTGTACATTATTACTTCAGGTATTGGGCTATATAGACTTGAGTTAGTCTGCTTGTTGCTGTACTTAGTTAGGCTAGGGTGATGTGCCCAAGATAGAGAAAGGAGGGCAGGGCAGGCTGGTGTTTGTGACCAGTTAAAACTGCAAACCAGCTGTTCACTCAGAATCACAGAATGGTAGAGGCTGGAAGAGACCTCTAGAGATCATCCAGTTCAAACCCTTTGCAAAAGTGCACAGGAACACATGTAGGTAGGTTTTGAAAACCTCCAGAGATTTTCACACAGCCTCTCTGGGCAGCCTGTTCCAGTGCTCCATCACACTCAAAGGAAAGGAGGTTCTCCTCACGTTCAGGTGGAACTTGCTGTGTTCCAGCTTGTCTTATCGCTGGCTACTATCCTCCTGACACCCACCCTTTAGGTATTTGTAAGTGTTGATGAGATTCCCCTTCAGTCTTCTCTCCTCCAGGATAAATAGCCCCAGATCTCTCAATCTTTCCTCATCAGAGAGATGTTCCAGTTCCCTAAATCATCTTGGTAGTCCCCAGAGAACTATCTGATTTGCTGTTTTCCAAACTCCTGCGTGTCAAGTTATACCCTCTATTCAGTTGCTCATTTCAAAGTTTAATTGGGTGATTCTTTTTAGTCACACCTAGTGCTCAGAGTATCTAATTATGCAGACTAATGGACTATTTGGGCCTCTTTAATGTGGTTTACTCTGATCAAATTTTAATCCCTATTCCTTCCTGGAGAAGTTTTCAGCCCTTTTCCACTTCTTGCTCCAACATAGCGGTAGAACTAGAAAGATTTAGAAGCAGTGTTGTTGCTGTTGTAGTATTAAGAAATTTGTAGGACTCCTTGATTTCCCCTTCACTCTCTCCCATCTTGTACCTGCTGAATGAGATTTCATGGTACCTTAACAATATTTAGAATGCTCTTAGTTGCCAGTGACACCAAAGAGCTTCTTTATTTTCTCTTAGATATTGAAACCATCTGAAAAGAAAGCCAAGTACCAGTATGGCGGACTGAATTCTGGGCGTCCAGTCACTCCACCTCGCACAGCTAATCCACCGAAGAAGAGGTGAAGAAAGGAATAATGTAGAAACACTATCCGATCTGTCAAGGACAAAACTCCATATTACAGTATATAATAAGTGTGCACTGTAAAACCATCCAGCCATTTGACACCCTTTATGATGTCACACGTTTAACTTAAAGAGACGGGTAAAGGATCTTTATTAATTTTTTTCTAGTAGAAGGATGTGCGACACTGTATTGTAACAAGTATAGCTCCAAGTTCTAATATCCAGCATAGAGTTAAAAAAAAATAGGAAAAAAACTATTGCAACTACATATTCATATTTACCACAGTTTTTAAAGTTGACCAACATCCCAGTTAAAACTTGATGTAATAGTTAAACCAGATGAGAGCATGATGTTCCATTTGTGTAATGTGGTCTTATTGTTGCTTGATTGCTTCTACTTTGGTTATTTTGTAGCTAGAATGATGCAAATATGGTATCTAGTCTTATTTCCCAGCTCTCTCTTTGAAATTGAAATAAGGAAGGGGCTTTTTAGAACAGCCGTTGATCTCTTATCCTTCCCCCTTAGCCCCTTGTTGTTCATAATAACACCAGCCGAATGTGTACCCTGTTATAATGCAAAGTTGATAGTATGGTAGTGATTAAATGGCAAACTAAGTCCAAAAATGCCCAGACTGGACAGCTTGACAATATAAATTGAGACAGAAAAACTGTCTTGACTTTTTAACTTATACTGCCACACAATGGATTTGTGCACTACACTGTTTTAAATTATTGACGTCACACTGTGCTATGGCACTTCATTTAACTTAGGACAAAAATGGTATTGCCTATTAGTTGGTAACTTGATTATGTGGTACCTTGGCTTTAATTTTATTAGCATGAAACACCTTTGGCATGCTTAGCTTCCAGGTAACTCTTACCTGCATCAAAATTCATCTCGCATAGTTCCACAGAACATGAAGATCCTTACTTGCAAAGCCTTTGAAAGCTGACAGTCGTTTTCATAAAGAGGGTATGTTGAAATGGATATTTGTCAACGGGGACAGTAGGCTAGCTGACGAGTGGTGAGCTGAAAATGCAATGCTATAGGAACGTCCAACATGATTTTATAAGGCTTATGTCACTAAAGAGTCTATCCTTTGGATTTTCATGATCAAATTTCATATACTATTGTATAGACTTCTGCTTTGTAGTGTACTATAGTAGCAATAATTTCTGTACATGATCAAGAGTTACGCAGTATTTCTTTTCAGTTCTTAAGAGTTAACATTGGCAAGTGGCAAGATACACAAAACACACAGAGAATATACAAAATTTATCATAGGATAAAGGAAAGGCACAGATTTGTGATGCTTTAGCATCAATTTAGGATGCAATACTTATTGGCTATAACTACAAAAGCTTTTATTGAACATTGTCAAATTTGTACTATTCTTTGGGGGAAGGCTGCAGATTTCTACCATTCTAAATGTGCATCAGTAGATGTAAAACTCTTGACTTCAGTATTGTCTTTGAAAATGTTAAATTGACGATTCTAGTAACTTACGTTTTATGAACTGGCACATTTATATAATGCAAGAATTCTATTGATTTCTGACACAATGGATTTAAGTCTCTTTTCTAATTCCATTTTGGTTTAAATGCATATTTTAAATGTAGGTTTTTTCATTTAGTAAAAGTTGTCTAATTCATTTGAATGAAGTCTGACTGGTTATTTTAACATACCTTACTGTTACTCCAGAAGTGTGGAGTTTGTTGCTTTTTAAAAACAAAACAAAGTCACGGCATACGTATCTGCTATTGATTTATGTTGGATTGGTCTGTGGTTTTGAACAATGGTGTAATTTACCCCACCTTGAAGCGAGCGCCATTTTCGGTACACAGAATAAAATGCAGAAGTAGATTTCTTCTGATGCTCTGCAAAGATGCTGTTCTTGAGTATCAGTGATGAGAGCTGTGTGAGAGTAACTTCAGTTTGTGACAAGGTAATTGAAATCTCTTCTGTAAGCCTCGACAGGGTAACTTCCTGCTGTCAGTCGTTGCTTACTTGAGCTTTGGTTTTAAAAGTTTTGAAAGTGCTGGGTTTTGCAAAGTGCCAGCCTCTGTTATAAGAAGCATCATGTTACCAAACATCTGGATTAACACTTTCCCATTTTTTTTCCTTAGTTTCTGGAACAATGTCTTCTGTATCATGAAATGTCCAGGTGTAAAGCTGTATGTTATGTGAGTACCTAACATGCTCGCTTGTATTACAGATGATATGTCAAAAGAAAAATAAAGTCTTCAGGCCTTCTTACGTGTCCTTAAGAAATAGGAAATAATTTATTTTGTGATGCTAGAAAGCTGGATCTGACGGTGGTGGTATTCTGAAGTATTGCTGGTTTTCTTCAGCAGCAATCGCATGGAAAGGATTTCACTACTATTTTGACTTCTGGGGAGCTGAGACCTCAAACATCCCTCATCAGCCTGTATTGTGCAGAAAATACATGATTTAATAAACTTACCCCTACATATGTGATTGGTACCCAATGCTAAAAGCGAATCAGGAGCATCAGATACGTAATAGAACACTTCGTACCACTTCAGCTTACATTTGCAATGTTGACTTACGTCTCTAGAAATGTTACTGTTGTCCATTCTGGAAGAGGTAATAAAGAGAACCTGAATCTAGTTATACTCAGATAAAACTGACACTTCATTTGATGGAAATCACTGGTGGTCTAATTTGGTAATAAGGTTTTTTTCCATGTAAGGTTTTTTCCATGGGAGCACAGCCAGCTGCTAAGTAGCACAATGTTGATGGGCTGGGAGGTAACAAGGAGGTTCTGAAACGAACTGTTGCGAGGCAGATAAAACATGACACTGTTTGAGGGATATTTTTGCATGTTGTCCCCCCTCACCCCCTTTTTTCTGACAGTAACATCCATTCTTGATTTCATAGTACAGGAGAACATGGCACATAACCTCTTGTCTTTTTGTGATTCTTATACTAGAGAAATACTTGCTTTACCTATTGTAAAGTACTGCTTCAAGGAGTGCTTCTGTATTCTCTTCTGTGGTGATGGATATGAGAATTTCATCTTACGTCCCTTTTTTTTTTGTATGCTTCATAGTAGTCAGTGTTTTCTGTGCATGGAATATGCATAATTGTTTACTGCTTTGAACGAGGCGGGGAAAGCCAAGGTTTCGTATAGCTATGGGGTTTTTTGTGTTCTAAAACCTTGAATGTTGTTTAGGTAGAGGGTTTTTTGTAAAGATCTGGTGCCTTTACAAAAAACACTGGAAACAGACTCACTGAAAACACCGTAATGGGTCTTACACTAGGGGATTTTTATTCAGTTTGCTGTGTCTGGAGACATAGAATTACTTGTGACTGCTGAAGTCTGAGTTGGTCTTTCTGCTTTTAACTTAGCAGCAGTGCACTTGTAGTTAATCACACTAGGTGTCAAACAAGCTTTGCAGTTACGATGTCAGTTGTTATTTGTGCTATATCCTCTGTTGAGAGAGCAGCTAATGGGTTTGTATGACACAGCTGGTAGAATCACAGTGCAGTGCATTGCTGTGACTGCATTGCTGTGTACTGACTTGCCTGGAGACTTCAGATCAGTGGAAGGAAGTTGCTTTTGTTGTTAATAGCCAACATCCCCGTCGAAGGATGTCTGAAGATAAATATCTTCTCTGCTGTGTTTCTGCCAGAAGATGATAGCAGTAGGATTTGATGAGCAGCAAGATACCCTTCATGTGAAGAAGTGTTCCTGTCTGTGTCTTATCTTCTGATAAGTCCAAGAGGATAATGCCATCATACCAGCTGTCAGATGAAATTACTGGAGCAGTATGTGGTTAGTTTGGGGTAGGCAAACATGTTCTTTGTTCTGTAGCAATGGAAATGTCACCAAAATTGGTGACACCACAGCTATTGAATGTGCTTGAACTGAAGGTCACCTGGGTAACTTAGTGTTGGATAGCCATATTCTTCAGAATATGTAGAAGACAAACACAAATATCTCATGCTTAGCATTGGGTGTAAAGTTCAAAGGTTAACAGAAGAGGATACCTGCTTTGTAGATGCTTATGTAGATAATAGTTGCAAAAACCTTTAAACCAGGTGTTGAATTTCTTCCTGGCAAACTGCCCGTGTTGTATCCATGGTCAGTGTTTCTGGAGGTTTCTGTGCTGCTGTCAGGTGTGTCGGAGGTGAAGATACTTTATACAAACCTGGCAGGTAACATTACAGCTGAACAAAGAGCAGAGGCGAAGTGATACTGTCAATATTGATTGCTTTTGAACTTGTTTAAGTTGTAACTTGATTCATGTTTGGCACTGTCTGCTTAATGTTCGTGGGGGGTAAATGTGAATATTTGGCTTCAGATGAGCTGGTGAAATGACAAGGGCAAGAGAATGTCTCCTTACGCTGGAGCAGAGGCAACTGCAGCACAGTCACATGTCTCTCAGTCCACGTGGGCCAATAATATGCTTTAAAGAGCAGCGTAGGTGGTTTTAATACAAAAGAGCTGCAGTGAAGTTCATGCACTAGTCCTTTTCAATAAAAATGACCTTGATGATCTCATGGCAATTACAGAGGTATGGAGGGACAGCTCCCATGACTGGAGCACAGCCATGAACGGCCATGTCCTGTTTAGGAAAGACAGGCCAAGGAGGCGAGGGTGTGGAGTTGCTCTCTATGAGAGCAATTGAAGTGTGTTGAGTTCTGACTGGGTGGTAATGAGGGGCAGGTTGAATGTTGATGGGTGAGAATTAAGGGGCAGGGTAAGATAGGTGATACTGTTGTGGGAGTTTGTTACATGCCACCTGATCAGGAGGAAGAAGTGGATGAAGCCTTCTACAAACAGCTGAGAGCTTGCCACTCAGCCAAGCACACACAGTTCAGGAGGTTCCTACAGATTGTTGATGACAACTTTCTGTCACAGGTGGTCAAGGAGCCAACAAGGAGAAGTGAGCTGCTGGACCTGGTGCTGACAAAGAGTAGTATAGAAAGGAAAGCATAGGAACATCATCAGAGCAGACAGGGACAAAACCAAGAAGGCCAAAGCACTTTTGGAACTGAACCCGGAAAGGGAGGTAAAGGAAGAAGGGCTTTTTCAAACACATTGGCAGCAAAAGGAAGATCAGAGAAGAGTGTGAAACTGCTGGCTGGTGAACAGGAGAGTGTCCTGGTGACAGAGGATGCAGAGAAGGCTTAACTACTGAAAACCACAGTCATTACTGCAACGGCCAGCCCTCAGGAAGCTCAGTCTGTGGAAGGCAGTAGGACAGTTTGGAGAATGAAGACTTTCTGCTGGTGGACAAGAATGAGGTTAGAGACCTGTTGGGCAAGCTGGACACTCAAAACTATGGAACCTGACAGGGTGCACCCATGAGTACACAGGGAACTGGATGATGTTATTGTTATGACACTTTCCATTGTTTTCTATCAGTCGTGGAGGACTGGTGAGGTGCTTGAGGAATGGAGGAAAGCCAGTGTCAAGTCAGGCTGTCAGACTCACCTCCATCCCT
>WBNH01007035.1:304699-365135 GCA_013401255.1 Urocolius indicus
TTTTTTTTTTAAGAACTCCCAAACTGTCACAGATTAGAACATTAGCTACAGTCCTGCACCATCTGTTGTTGCCTCTTGGGCATACAAGCATGTTCCCAAGTATTCCCTGTGTCAATATACCACATATGGTAGGTAGAGAAATTTAACTATTTGTTGACAAAGCATCAGTGTTTCTGGTTTCGAAGTGATGTCTTGCATTACAAGGAGATTTCCCTGCGTGTTACTTCAACTCAAACCATTACTGTCAGAGCAGATGTTACAGAAACTTTTTCTAAAGCATGTTAAATGTTCATTGATTTAATATTCATTAAACTTTTGACATATTTACAGAATGTAGCTCTATCTACAACCAATATATTTCTGTTGTTGTTGACTCTCTTGAAATGCTATTTCACTAATAAGAGCAAGTGTTGCTCTATAAAAAGTGAGGAGCTTATGTTGATCCTTGTAATTACTTTCTAAGCAGATATAACATATGTGTCCAGCTCATTTCAGAAGCCCCAGGCACAGCAGTCTTGCAAATTATGAGAGACTCAGTCTCACTTGCATGAAAAGGAATACCAGTAAAGATAAGTTGTAAATTCTTCTTGATCCCTACCACACAGCAAGTGTACAGTTGAAAGGACACAGAAAGCCTTGAAAAAGTAGCTAAACAGAAGTGAATGCTGCATAAAGTGCCCTGAACACCGAAAAATGCTCATTTAGGATGTTAACTGATCACAGTGTGAAGCTTTCAGTGCTGTGATGGTCACATTTTTAGGAGGGCTAGCCTAGTGTGTCAGCGTTCTGGCCAGAATCCTGCATGGATCATGAGATGTGTCCAAAAAAACCCAAGTGGCCAAGGGTTTTTATTTTTTTTTTCCCCTCACACCGTACAAAAGCCATCTATTTGGCCTCAGAGTTTATTTACTACTGCATAGAATCAACCTTTTCTGGAATATTAAAAATCTCATTAGAAGCTTGTCTGATGATTAATATCTGCAAACTGTCTTTTGCTGGATCCCAACAAAAAGCCTGTCAAGTCATGTATTAATTGAAGCATGACAGACAACTGTTTTTCTCATGGGTGATGGTAAAAAAACCCTGACCATTTAAAGAGCTATAGTTGCTAATTTGAAACAAAACTAAAATATAGGATCTGGATGCCTTTCTTTTTGGCTTGTACTTTTATCATCAGGATCTCTGGAAGCAGCTGGAACTTCTGTTAAAGAGAAACAGAGTCTGTCTGGCTTCAGCTCAGATGTGTGTTGCGCTGCCCGTGCCAGCTGAGCCCTTTTTTCCCCAGAGGAAGAGTTCCACCCTGTGGGAGGGCACATGACGGTTGTGCCTCCTGTCCTCCTCCTGGCTCTGCCAGAGTAAAACCCGACTCTCTGTGGGAGTCTAAGAGACCATGCTCAGAACCTTTGCACTCTTTTATTGCCCTGGAAACAGCATTTTCCTTTCTGAGCTGCTTCTCTGCCTCAGGTACTGTTGCATACCCCAGGGCTGAAGCTACCTTTTTACTCTTACAACCAGGAGTAGGTTAGGCATAACCTTACTAGTGAAAGTGTCAGTGTCCTCTTGCATATATTCATCTCCCCGTTGATTTTGGTGAGAAGGCATTAAATGAGAGAAGAACTAACACTGTACAACCATGACATAAGAAACTAACCTTCATAGTTGCTCTCTGTATTGAATTTGTTTAGTACCTAATAAGTCTCTTCAAATCAAGCACTCACCTTGGTCTCTTTCTGTTGCCTTGGATGTTTTGTCAAGTATTGGCAGAACAATGTCCGTAGCAAGTTGTGGCAAGTTCAGGTAATAGAAATCCTCTGCCCTTTTAGTGTAAATTTTTATGCATTGCAGGATCCTTCTTCTGCAGCATGGAAAAGGGTACAAAGAGATGTCTGTAAATGGCTTTTTGAAGTGGGTGAAAGTGTGTCAAGCTTTGTGCTAAAGAATAGTGCAGCAGCTGTGTAACAGTGCTTAGAGCCATTCTCATGACCTCTTTATGGACATCTCTGTGACTCCTGCTAGACTAATGAATGTATCCAGAAAGAGGGTGCATAATATGATCTATGCAACTTGTTTAGTCATATATTGTCCTTAAGTTGCAACTTCAGTGAAGCTCTTGCCACCAGCTCCTCTCATTGTGGTCATTTTGTTCTGCATCTAATGGCAGTACAAGATAAATTCTACCAAAGTTGCCCCAAAGCCTGATCCTACATTTATAGAGCAAAAGGTGACATGGAAACATCAGCACCCAGAAGTTTCCTCTAGGTTTATGTCAACACCATTACTAAAAGAAAACTTTCTTACAGTAGAGCAGTCTGTTGCCTCTGGAGAGGAAAAGGTCTCCTTTGAAGGGAAGGGACTTCAAACAGGTGACACGCAATAGAGCTGAGCTAGCGGAAGTAGGAACTGCACCTGGAGATTGTTGGAGGTGTTCTGTAACACTCTGCTGACATGGGGAGGGCAATCTCTGCCTCCTTACCACTCAGTGAAGTGGCTGGAGGGATTGTTTTAGCTGTGGGAGCCTGTGTAAGGTGTATGAGGAAGAAGGTGATTATACCCCTGTGGGCCTAGCCCCAAGGCAGCTTTAAAAAACTGAATTCTCACTCAAGTAAGCAGCTGGCTACTCTTGTGAGACTGGTCTTGAAGGAAGGGGAAGAAGCCTTAAGATAAACCTTCACATGCTTCATGCTGGAGATGAAATAAGGTGATACTGCTTCCTTCCTCCCTGTGATGTTTCCAGTAGAGAAAAGATCTGCTTCATCTGCCTTTCAGTCATCATGATTCTGGGATTTTACAATTGTTGTGAAGAAATATTGTAGTCTTCTCCACGTAGGGACTTTGCTTTCACAGAGCCTGCAGACAGTAGCAGTTATGAGTTGTCAAGATAAATTTGTTTAATCAATCAGACCAGCTTGTGGGAGGGAGAGGATACACCTTTCCTTCCATTTTAGTTATCAACCTCTATGAAACAATTTGTATGCCAAGAGGAATAGTATATCTCTGATATACCTCTATTCTAAGATTTGACATGTTTTCCTATACCTGTATTATTTTCTAGTGGGTAAAATAGGTTTCACAAAAGAGGAGAATTTGTGCAAGCGTGAGAATTAATGAGATTGACATGAAACTAAAAATATTCTGTCATGATACTACCATCTGATGGTACTACCATCCAGCAATTTGAGTACTGCTTTTAAAGCCAACAGGTCTGTCTTGTGTTAGGGTTTGGTTTGGCTTGGCTTTGTGTTATCTTTTGGTAGCTTTGCAATACTGAGGAGTAGTGCAGAACACTGTTAGAAATTAGCCTGTCAGATCAGTTTATGAAATCAAGTTCTTCAGGTATTTAATTTAATCTTTTATGCAGATTTGTAATCTTTAATCCTTTTAAACACAGATAGAGTGGAGCACCTAAGTGTGTACTTAATTTTAGGCAGAGGTAGTTCCCTTTCAATCATTAGGGCTGTTTGCATACTGAACTTTAGGGAAGTATTCAAGCACTTATCCAGATCAGGATCATAAACGGGGACTATTTGACAAAGCAGCAAAGTACATGAATGCCAGCTCTAACCTTTCCTTAACTGTTTCAAGTTTTTATCCTGTTTGTGCATGTTTTCTTCAGTCAATAATTTGAGCCTGTACGTGTCTGATCCTTTCACGAGAAGCTTCCTGGTCCCTTAGGGTTTAGCAAAGCACTGTTTTGTCACATGTTCCACCTACCTCTTCATACTGGGGTGGGGGGAGGGGAAGGTGGAAAATAACTCCCCTACAAAACAATAACAACAAAAAAAAATTAACTGGCTTCTTTTCCAGTGTTCTTTGACCTCAGCACAATTATCTTAAGATCATGTATATACTGTGACAGAGGGAGATGATAGCTCTTCCATCTTGTGTACCACTAGTTAAGTTTTGACATCAAACAGGAATCGAATGCTCTCCAAAGCTTATGACGCCTGTGTCCTATAGACAAGTGTCACCAGCCCTTTCCAATGCATTCTATATGATATTGATCTCACTAACATTTGTGCAGTTGCCTGCAGGCTCTGCTGTGCAGTTTGTTCCCAGGATTTCCCATAACTCAAATGCCTCATTAGTTACTGTTTGTCCTTTGCATGAAATTTGAATGCAGCCTTTAAAAAGATAAGTGAATACCCTGAGCCGTTTGAGGCCTGTAGTTGTATTCTCATTGATCCTGTATGAGCTAAGAGGTTGTTAGAAAGACAAGTAGTCTTGTTAGTCTTGTATGAAGGCACAGGTATATGCAGGTGTGGTTTTATCTGTGAGTTAATACATTGCCAATGCAGTGTCCATATGTTGCAGGCTTGACCATAGAGTTCTACTCCTCTTTAAATATAGATGCTTGCTGAGGTGTTGAAAAGACTTCCAGAACAAAATTACAAGGAAGACTAAATGCTGGTATCCCAGACTGTTCACAGAAGAGCTTTTCAGATATCTTAGAGTGATTTTAATGTCTAACTCCTCTTCCTTCCATGAGAAGTACTCATATATCCGAATGGTATTGAGAATCTCAATCTCTTTTTATATTTGTGTATAGTCTTTGTATGTGTGACTTACATATGCAGTATTTCACATATGCATGTTGCCAAGCTATAATTGCCATGTTACAGTAGTACTTTCCTCACTGTGGTGTCTGTTTTGTTTCAGGAGAAGAAAGAGAAATAAATCTAACTGAATAGCTGCATCTTGTTTATTGCTCCTAAATATATCTGCATTTTTATAGGAAGTTATTTTGTTTGCATGAACAGTAGAGGCAAGAGAAGAAAGGCAATATATCTTACTCAACTTCAGTAAATTTAGTCTTCTTGATGTTTGAGTAGTAAAGAGAAAGAATACTGAAGAAAATGAATGGAAGAAAATGTTATTCAAGTTTTGCTATATGAGCCTGTAGCTCTGTAAAAAGTTTATGTAAGTTGCAAAGCTTTAAAGGAACATGAAGAACTACTGGAAAAAGAACCCAAAGGGATTCTCTATATAGAAATCAACTTGCAAACACACATCAAGATTACATGATGACCAGCATCCTTCCTTATCTGTAACCTAAGTGATATTGCTGTCTTATTTTAAGATGATTAATTAGACTTTTTTTTTCTTTTAAAATGCATATAAACTATTTAGTAGGCCGTTCTGTCTGGACAACTTAACTGCAATGCTACTAGGAAAGTTCGGTATGCTGCAGTGACTATCCAGTGTGGAAAAGCTCCAGGCAACTTCACTGGGACATTTTGTTAGGGAAACTCACAGTCTGGGTCAACATACTAGTAAGGACTGAAGTAGAGGGAAAAAACCCAAAAGATGGTACAGTCAAGGCTGTGGTGGCCTTTCTGTTGGAACTGCAAACTATGGGCACATAATAATCAAAATCAGATACCCTCATAAGCAAAAGTATAACTGGAAGTGATCAGCCTATGGTCTGTTTTCTATATGTGTGCAAGAAGTGCAGCAAGAGAGCAAAGCCTGTTGTTTCTAGATGTCTTGTTCCACTTACTTAACAGTTTCAATACGGTACGACTGTAATGCCTGGTGTGCACGTTAGGGTGGCTGGTTAGGTGCTTCGTCCTCATAAGTTTTATAAGCATGTTACAGCAGAGGGCAGTAGGAACCTAACTGTGTGAAGTGGGTTTATGTCACAAGTATGCAGTACATATTTTCTCCCTACTCCCCTTCCCTGCTGTAATACTATTCAAGGGCCAGATAAAGCTTATAGAGGGGAGCTGCCACAACTGTTGTCACCATGCTCGTCACAGCAAATGCAAGGTCAGTGTTTGTAGATCCGTTTCTAGTCAGTGAACTGATTCTCTAGATTTGATGTATGCTGCAGAGAATCCAGGCCCGAGCTGATGGCAGTTTTGATCTCAATTCAGAATCCTCTAACAGTTGGTAGAAGGGAAATGATAACAAACTATACGACTCATCCTCAAGCATGTTTTCCTGCTAGTTACTGAAACATTTTAATCTTCTCCCGGAAGGCCCTTTTTTTTTCATCTCCCAGAATAATATCTAGTGTCTGAAAATCAGAGACTTTAAAAGGGAGTGCATTTGGGGATGGAAAAAGCTGGCACTGCAAAGCAGCTTCAGCTGGGAGCCTTTCAGATCCATAGAATGTGATGATGTCATCAGTGCCAGGATTACCTCCCCTCTGTGCAGCTCCTCTCTTTAGCCTTCACTCACTCTCAGCATCTTCTGCCAGTGCTCGAGAGCCACTGCAGTTCACTTGGATTTGGTTGCGGTTGCCTGCTGTCAGTTCAAGTTAGCGTTCTGGTGCTGCAAGCCACCTCAGTAGGTCTGGGGTTTCCCTTCCAGCCTGTTTTTATTTCCTGAGGGGGGGCACATGCTCATACACTCTCTTCTCTGGCTCAGTGGGCTTGTGACTTGGCAGCGAGCGCAGTCATCTCTGAGCATAGTGCCAGTTCACAGCTGAGATCAGCGGAGGCTTTGAACTCGCTGCCTCCTTTAATTGGAAGTAGCCTGGGTCTGATGAGCTTCCAGACAACATTGCAAAGCTCAGCTTTCCCCCGCCCCCGGCTTCTCCAGGCGTGTGAGAGTGTACGTGTGTGGGAAGAGTTGTCATTGTGAAGAATTGTTCAGGAGAGTGGGGGATTTACTCATTTCCTAGCTTACTGGTGAGGATCTGCCTTATTGCTACACCTAGGATGTATTTTTAACTTTTCTCTGGTAACTATAGCATACATGCAGATGGACTTATTGAAAGACAGATAAAACATGCTACGAATTACACGGGCTGTGCATAGGGATACTGGGAGCGTGGCTGGCTGTAGAAGTTCCCATGTCTTGCAGTCACTCGTGGGTTTTTTTCTTAAACTGAGTCATTACTAGATAGTTTGGTTTCTTTTTGTGTTTGTTTTTTTTTCCCCCTTTGTTTGCCTATATGCTTGTAAAGGACAGGTTGAAATCAGGACTTATGTAGTAGAGCAATTCACAAAATGGGTTGCTTCTAAGGCCAGATAAGTCTCATCTATAAAGGACAAAGGCTGCTCACTGCAGAGTGGTTCAGAGCTGTTCAAGGATGGAATATGTTAAAAATAATAGGGATGAGGCACAACTTCCAAAGATCCCCTGTTTCTTGTTCTAGTGCTCTCATTTCCCTCTTACTCAGTCTAAGCCCATGCCAGGTGAAGTCCTGTTTTGAGTAGATGACTATCTTGGAGGATAAGCAGCAGGAAAGGAGTCAGGGAAATGAGCTATTAAAGCCTTTTGCTTTGGTAATGTCTGCAGCTTGTCAAGTTGTAGCATTGTCATAACTCTAGCGCTGCATTATTGCAGCTTTGTGTCCAGATGACCCCTTTGTGCCACGCTGTTATGCTGCAGGGGATCAGGGAATACTCGAGTGTCTGCCTGCTTCTCTGAGAGTCGTGCCCCAGATGCTCTGATTCAGGAAATGTCTGCTAAGTACCAGGTGGAGAACACACCTTTCCAGGCTATCTGTGCTTTGAGAGCTGAATATCACTGCAAAATTCCTTTTAGAAAACTGGTTTCACTGTGCGTAACTATCCATGTAGCTTTTACAAAACTATATTTTCCAAAAAGAGCACTCAAAAGTGGCCAGGAATTCAGTGAGATGATTGTAACATAGAAAATTAGTTAATGGTAGTTCCCCAAAAATATAACCCTGAAGACAGATAGAAGTGTATTGCAAATATATTTAAGTCCAAATTTCAACACTTAGTACCTGAAGAACAGACAGATGCAGTTTTCAGAATCCTTAATTAGACATCTCGTGAAGTTTTATCTATTATCATAGTTTCACCATGAAATGTGAAGAATGCAGCTTGAAATGAACCCCTGTTCTCAGCCCAGCCTCTTGGGCAGATGGCTATCAAAAGGCTGTTTTCTTCTGTGGACATCAGAAGACTGAAGGATTTGTCATGTCAAATGTACCAGGGCTTACAAAGACAAAAAGCATAGCTGATTAAAGGGAAGTTTCGCATTTAAATTTGAACTTGCTGTTCTGGCAGTCTAGATTTTTTTGTGTGTGTGAATACTTGCTGGCTTTGTTCATGTCGTTTTAGGGGAGATCAGAATCACTGAAGCTCTGTGGGAAAAGCTAAACTACGTGATTCTTATCTAATTCTGAGCCCTGTACTTGCTGCGCTGTACCAGTGAGGTGACTCCTTCTATCAAGTCATGCTATGGTTGGTACCTCGTTTATGTTTTATTATGTGCTGCTTCTTAACAGAAAATGGTGAAAATAATCAGCTGTTTACAAAAGCAAAATTACTACAGCAAAAAAGTCCAACATTTTCAAACAGGTTTAATGTTGGAAATTGCTGATTAAGTAAAATGGAAGCTTTTCACACACGCAGACGCATTCAGTTTAAAATTTCAAGGAAAGCTTTTGAGCCTTTTTTTAATTTGACAAGCCAAAAGCATCTCATCCCAATTATAACTTCAGATGTTGCATACAATGTAAGGCGGTAAAAAGCACTTTGAAAGGCAATTTCGGTGTCATATTTTGCCATTTTTTGTATTTTAATTATAAAGCAAACTTGAGCGTTTTGATATCTTGAAGAGAGGATGGAAAGTCTGGTTTGAAGTCAAGTACTGCCTGAGATTGGTCAGTGTCTTATGTAGACATGAGGTCACCGTCCTACATAGTTGGGTAGAGGAGTTAAGATTGTAGGGGTTAAGAGAAAACAGAGGAACAAATATTCACACTGAAGCTGCACAGCCTATTTCAGCCTTGGTCAAACTTTAATGAGTGGCTACTTTAATATGCCTACCTCTAGCTGAATCTGAACCAGAGGGCTGGTAGAAATGTTAAAAATTCTGGAGCAAGGTCTTGGGATTCCATCATCATTGGGCTTTCCCACGTTATGAAGTTTTGTGCTTTGATCAGCTGTCACTGATATGTAAATTTGACGAAAGATTCCAAGAGGGTTCAAAAAAAGACAGAATTTCTCTGAACATAGGAAAGAGGACTTGACAACAGTAGAATGCACGGCTATTGAATATCAGATAACAAAGAATCATAGAATGGTAGGGTTGGAAGGAACCTTTAGAGATCATCTAGTTCAAGCCCCCTGCAAAAGCAGGTCCACCTAGATCAAGTCACACAGGAATGTGTTGGCTTCATTATATATATCTAGAATACAGCAACCTAGAGAAGACAATCCTATCATCATACAAGGAGAGACATGCTGCATTACCTGATAGGTCTTCTGGTTTCCAGTTTCCATAGAGATCTAGAATCAGCCTTCTTCAGAGTGGTAGGTGATGAAACAGGAAGGGTAAAGCAGGAGTGGTTATCTGGTTCTTCCTGTTGGGCATGAACTGGGAGGAACTTGAGGTTTGTATCTGGCTGTGTCATTGTTTGGGGACTAAACTGTTAAGTAGTAAACTGTGTGTCCTAGCTTATTCTCTGGTCTGCTCCTGGCAGGGTACTGAAAAGTCCCTACAGAGATGAGACTGTAACATTACTAGTGGCATTTGAAGCGGCACAGTTGTGGCAGTGCCCATAAGTAAAAGTATGGAGGCAAGAATTTTACACACAAGTCACTTGAATATCCTTAATAAGAAGCTTCTAGCACATGATTAAGCAAGAAGAAATTAGCAATACAATTGCTTCTTTGTATTCAGCAGATGTTTCCCAAACTAGGTAATAAAGGCTTAAGACCAACACTATGAGCTAATCTTCCTTGGAGTAACAACCTCTGCTATCTCAGAATAGTTTCAATTGTTATGTAGACATGCTGGGGATCAAGGGTTCACTGTTTCAAGGTGTGCAGCACATAGAGGAAGAGGGACCACGTGATGGTAAGACATTCAGCCCAAATGGAAAGACACATGAAGGGAAGCATTGCAGTGTGCTCAAGTCGTCTATTATCTCACTGGTCTTTGCTTAACAGGCCTTATTCTGGAAATAACAGCTCTCACTTTGCCCTGCTTTCAAATTCCTTGAAAAAAAATCCTTTTAGAAGAAATTGGGCAGAGGTTAATAGTAGCTTTACTTTGAAATCTGCTTATGCTTTACATAACATAAAAGCCTGCCTGTCTAGGTTAGATGTCTGCTTAGCTCTGTGCCACCTTGCATGAGCATAACAAGTAAGACTCAGTCTTGAACAACAAAAAGGTCAACTGAATTCCAGTTTATCCATTTCTTTCAACTCACAGAGGAGAAAGAAAGAGATCGGTGCAGAGTAGAATGGCATTCAAATGGTGACCTTCTCATATAGTTTCACAGAATTGGAGCAGAGGTAAGTTTAGCCTGTTTACCCACAGTCTCTACTTTGGGATCAAATCCAGCCTTTTCCTATTCCAAAGGGAAGAGTTCACCTCATTGGGAACACTACTGAGGCTAGCAAACAGTGTCTGGCAGATCTTCTTGCAGCTACAAGGAGCATTTCAGCTCTTCACGTGAGTGCAACCAGCCATGATGGTCTATATAGATGAATCCTGAGTGTTGTCTTTTTTCCCCCCCCACAGCCCTTCTTTCAACAGCTGGGAAAACTTCCATGGATTTGAGACCTACATTGTAGCTGAAAATTAGTCAGCCTGGGTTTTGCCAGCATGCAGTTCTGCTGGCCATGCTCACACACTGCTCTGACGCTACCTGCTACTGAGGTAAAGCATCCTACTCCTCTGAGATCGAATGGGGTACCAAGCAAACACAGCCACAGAGTTTTTGATAACAGCTACCTCCTGCAGAGCTAGCTTGGGTGCCTAGGCACAGGACCACATCACAGATATATATGTTTGCTGCTCCAAATACGTTAGCTTGCATAGCTGCCAAACTGCACGATGTGGTCATAGCTCTCTGTTTTCATTTCTAGTTAACTTTTGTTATTGTTGCTTTTCAGATTTGTGTCTCATCTTGGGGGAGTATCTGCAGCTTTGTTTCCTGCAGAGAAAATGCTAGTTTGAATTCTTCTCACTCCAGAGGGATATAAATCATCACTAACTCAAGGGCTTTCTACTCTGACTACAATAGGCTTCAGGTGAGGTCCTAAATCTGCTTGTGTTGTATTTTCTTTCTACTTGAACCACACTTATATTACTTCCCTTGTAATATTTCTTGGCCCTTGGTAGCACTTGTGAAAAGTTACAATTTAATACCCTAGAAGACTGTCATTAATGTGCTGGTGACTCTGTCTCACATCACTGGGGATGCTGAAAAAGATGCCTAGAAACGTTTCTCCACATTTGAAGTTCATGTTTATTCTTACTCTGTTTACAGTGTTTAGGCAGATCTCAGTTTGCATGACCATGCTCATATCTGAGACAATTTGAATCAATTTTGAAAGGAGGCCTTGTGTAAATTATCTTCTATAATCTAACCCTATATCCGATGCTTCCTTTTCATTTGCTGGTGGCATACCTAAAATGAAACAAACAACAGTAATATCAGGAACTGAAATTAACCAAAGATTTGTGCTTTAGAGACCCAGGCAGTAGATTGCTCTTACTTATCCTCTGTATGCCTATAGATTTTTTTTCCACCTCTCAGAATTTGTTCCTTTTCATTTTATTGGCAGTAGATGCTGTCATTACTGCCACAGAGCAGAGCTCAGCATTTTTTCAAGGATGTTTTGCTATATTGCATTTTCTGTCCCAAGATGGAAGTCAAATGTGCTATCAGAAATTTAGCAGAACCCGAGAGACACTTCCTCATGAAGAAAGAAGATGCAGACAGACAGTTTAGCAATGGTGGTGGTCTAGCTCTGTCTGACTTCTGTGCTCGGTGGGTACCAGGAGCTGTGGGCTGCCTTGCCTTTCACTGAGGTTTCTATAGGTGGTGTAGTTCCAGGTCTCTGCATATGATTCAGTGTTTGTCCATATGAGGTTTGGTATCCATGCAGTGGGATGGCAATGGCTGGCAGCCAAACTCCCACCAGCTGCTCTCTTACTCCCCCTCCTCAACAGCAATGGGAGAGAGAAGAGGAAGCGCAGGAATGAGAAAGCTTGTGTTGAGATGATGACAGGGAGATCACTTCCAGGTATCATCACAAGCAGAACAGGCTGGAATTGAGGAAAGTTAACTTAATATATTGCTAATTACTATATATGTATTTAATTACTGATTTGGGTATTGGAAAACCAAAAGACACTAAACCACTTAGAAAACACCTATCCTTCCCCATTTTCCAGGCTCAACTTTACTCCTCCTCTCTTGCCTCCTCTCTTCTCCTTGTTGTCACCACAGGTTACGTGCACTCAGTCGCCTCAGAGAGGCAATTGGGAGCAGGCTTATGGTCAGTATACGGCAGTTGCTCTCTGCTGCTCCCTTCCTGTTGTGCTCCTCCACTCTGCTGCTTTTATATCATCAACTAATATGGGATTCAGTACCCCAAAAGCCCAGGGCTGGCCACGGTGCCTGGAAGTGGTGGCACTGCATGCCATGCTGGGTGCCACACAGAGCAGCAGCACCAGGAGGAGATGTGAGGATGCCCAGTGACTGGAGAGTCTGTGCTGTCCCTTGTCTCAGTGTCCATGGTTGAGTGTGAAGGTGCTCAGCACTTTCCAGGATTGGGCTATCAATAATAAACCACTTTAAATATCTCAAAAGCAGTACTGTGATGACAACCCAAGTAATTAATTGCATTACTTTTAATAGACCCTTCAAAGAGTGCCAAGTCTGTGACATCTGCTTCAGGGAAGAACATTTTTTATGTGATGATGCCTCAAAAGGCAAGCCATAGATAGTCTGAAAATGGCCATGCAGGAGAAACAATGTTTTAACAGCCTGTTAAGGTCTCCTGCTTATTGCTCAGTCAAAAGAAAGAAAGAAAGAAAAAAAAAAAAAACCAGACCATTCCCTCATTTGCTGGTAGATTATTTAATTAAGACCCATTTCTAGAACCACAAGATCTGTCTGCAATTGCACTCTGCAATTCTTGGAGAGCACCATGTTCTCCTGCACCTTATTTCTGTTGGTATCAGTATTACAGTTGCTCACTTTATCACAGTTCGCCCAATGGTGAATAAAATCCAGAGGAGACCTCATCCTCAGCTGATGCAAGCAGGCTTGCCCCAGAGCAATTAAGAGCACTGATTAACTGCAGCAGAGTATGTTGAGCTGGAGTTTTCATACAAACACAAATTCACTTGCTGCTGTGGTTCTCTTGGGGGAAAATGCAGATGATGTTATTAAAAAATAGGGTTTGTTTATTGACCTTCTCTAATGTCTGTGTTTATAAAATAATTTGTTTATTAACAAGTCATCTTTAGCTGGGATGTACTGTGTTCTCTGAGACATTTTGTGCAGAATTCATGAATTGAAGCTGGACGAACTGAATACCAGGGAATTCATTTCAGAGAATATGATCTCATAATCTCACTAACTGTTCATCTCTGGAGATGGATAGATTTTGGCTGGCAAATGTAACCCTGGAGATAAATGCATCCATATATTTGAAGGAAATGGATCCTTTCTAAAAATGAATTTACCATCACATTTTCATGCTTATGAGAAGAGTTGGGATTTGGATTTAAGGCCGGGCTTGTTTTAGTGCTTGTACCTGGCCTATCCCTATTCAGTGGACTTAATGTTGAAATAAATAGTGACCTAACTTTATTATCCTGATCCAGTGAATCTCAGGAGGATTTGCAGAAATGCAGCTTTTTCGAGTCTTCATTACTCTCTCTGCACCAAGAACTATGTGCTGCAGTGACACTGCAAAGCCGGTGGAGTTGGCTTTATGTCTCAAAGGAGTGGACTTGCCTGTCTAGTTGGTTGGTTTGTTTGTTTTTTGGAATCAATCTGCAGCCCTCTGCTCTGTGAATGTAGCAATGGTGAATCACAGATCCTACAGTGCTTCAGAAATGGAGAGACAGTGTACCATGCCAGGTAGAATGTTCTTAATGTTTAAAAATGTCAGCATGTAGAAAATAGAGGAAAAGTTGCCTAAGAGCAGCATGGAAGCGGGAGAGGGTTGTTCAGTGGGTCTTTGTTATCTCTGTGGCATGGAAACAGAGAGCTGGCAACAGTGCTTCAGTGACTGGAAATCTCCAAGGTAATTTCCAAGATTCACTGATGGCTTACGCGGAAATTGGGCAAATAATTTTACAAAGGAGTACGTCCCAGTTAATTCCTCTTCTCTTTGCCATTTCCTCAGTAAATGACTGTTTTATTGCCAAAATCTACTTATTTGGCTGCAATGTTTGTACAATCTTCTTTACATATTATGTGCCTAAATTTCCAAAGGACTCATGATTTCCCCTGACATTTTAGCTAAACCTGCTGGAGTTCAATATCTGAAAAAGGAAGCTTGCTATGTTTCTGTAAAGCAGTGAGTGGAAAAACTCAGCTTCCAGCATTCAAATCCAGAGCCAAAGCTTGGTCATATCTGCTCTGATGCATTTAGGTGAGTAGGCAATGTCACTGCTCTGATTCCTAGGGGCTGTTCTCATGTTTAAACATGTCTATCTGTTTTGCTGAGCTGCAGACAATGTCCCAGAAGCTTAGGTGAAATGAGCACTTTGATGCTGAGGGACCAAACTGCCCCACGTGCAGATCTACGTTCAGCACCCTGTCGTATGGGGAGCTGCAGCCTTGAGAGGAAGAGGGTCTCAACTTTAGTTCTGTTTTATTTACCCTAGATGAAGAGAGGAGACATAAACAGCCGTGGGGAGGGAAATGAGCTTGCTAGGAGATAGGTGATGCCCATGGGAATTAGGACTGAAGATCTGAATGAGGGCTCTGTTAATGAAGCAAAGGCCTTGTAAAAGGACCCGAAGCCTTAGGCTGGGACTTCTGGGTAGAAGTTCTGGAAAGAGACACTGGGGAGTGGTGTGAAGTTGGGAGGTATAGAGCCTGATGCTTTAGCAATGATAGCTCTTGTGGTCTGCTATGGTGGGGGACGGGGGGAGGGGGAGGTGTTGCATAATGCTGTATCCAAAGAAGCTGATGCTGATTTTCCTACCATGGAGGAAAATGGATGAAGGAAAACTGAAGTTTGAAATTGAAGTCTGACTGGGGCTTTTTTTTCCTCTCTTGTTTGGACTTTGTTTCTGGGTATTAAATCATCTTTGCTAGGTTATGACCCCATGATGAGAGAATCTGATATGAATGAGCCTACAGATAAACTGAATAATCACCAGCTTGAGGAAAATTTGTCTGTATTCAGCGTTGTAGAGTTGTAGGCTATGTTTTCCTAAGTCCAGTAGATGTAGTCACCTTGCTCTGCACTCACTGCCATGTGAGCAATCCCACCATGTAACATATCCAAAGTTATAATAAGGTAAGTGGAAACAAAAATACTTTTATGATGTGGTGACAAAGTGGCATTTAAAAAAACAGGAGGCACCTTGAAATGCTGATCCTCTGCTGAGGTGTTTCACGTGTTGCAAATTCCAACTAGATTTTCAACACGAGGAAAAAGAAGAGCAGCAGCAGAAGAAGACTTGAAAGGGCTGTGCCAGACACTGAACGTTAGTCTTCTCATCTCATGAGAGCAGCATGAGTGAGAAGTGTTGCCTAAGATTACCAGATGAAATTCAATAGGTATCAAAAAAGAAAAAAGATATAATTAAACCCCCTTTTCCATGAGGTTTGACCTGTTACAAACTTGATTGTGTGAGCCTAGTACTCACATGTTGTAGCTGAAATACTGCAATTGTCCTTGGGACACATTAATGGATGAAGAACAACAAAGGGAAGTCATCACATAGCTTGAGAGAATAGTGTTGGTGCATCTGTCAGAGGTTAGCAAGGATTAGACTTTACAACAGCAGACACTATAGAGAGTAGGCTGGTAAGAAGACTGTCAGCTTCTTTGCCTTCTGACTAACCCACCAGGTGAACTAAAAATGCTTAAAGATTTTTGGTGTTAGTAACCTGTTGAATCCCACAAGTACTTCCCTATCCTGGTTGGTGAAGACTGGAAGATAGAGAGCTCTTGTGTGAGCTGCCAGCATATGATTTCACTAAATGTTTCCATTTACTTTCACTTGGGCAGCTGTGGGCCTATGGGTTGTTAATACTCAGACCTGAGTATTAAATCTTTCCTGGAAATAAAAAAAGTAAATTAAGAACTCGCCTAGTGTAAAGCAAATTTTAATAAAGCTGCATAAGTTTTTTTTGTAAGGGGTTATTTCAGTGCCCGCTGGAAGCCATAGAAACGTTTTAACTGACTTTGGTGACTACTGATGAGATAAAGTAGGTTGTTTCATGGGAAATCTGGAGGAGAATGCTGATGGTACTATAATAAGACTGTGAACAAAAGCCATTACTCTCAGTAGCATCAGTTAAGGGCGGGGGGGAGTGGAGATTTTTTTTCTTAGTCTTTCTTGCAGAGAAAGAATATAAAGGTTAGGAAGGAAGAAGGGCCCTAGAGCAAAGAGAAATATGAGTCAGAGCTTCATCAGGACTGGACTCTCACTGAGGTTTTCATCTTTGTGCACAAAATGAATACAGCATACAGATCAACTAGTGAAATCAAGATTTGTATGCAAAATAACTGAAGTATGTGAATTTGGTATGTATGATGGCTTAATTTTTCGATCTGCAGAATAAAATGTGACAAACTTTCAAAGAAACGCAGTCATCCTTGTTGCAGTAGTAAGTGCTCTGTGGGAGTTGCAGCACTGATTAAGTTATAGCCTGTGGATTTCAAGGGCACATTTTCGAGTGTGACAGTGTTGATAATGAGGTTAAACTTCACAGGGAAACCAGGTGATTGAAGGAAGCTGAACTACAGTGCTGCTTTCTGCACCGTGAGCAGTGCCCTGCTCAAAGGTCAGCTGGAATAGGTGGACCTAGGAGAGAAGCAGCAAGTGAAAGGCAGTTTTTCCTTGTTCTGATGCAGAGCAGGAAAGCAAACTTTGCCCTCTTCAGTTTTTCCACAGTGGCACTGCTTTGGCAAGGAAGGCACCTAGAAATATGTTGGGTTTTATTGGTAATGTGCAAAGTTCTATTGGTGGTTTTTTTGCTGATGTGGACTCTGTGTGCAGAGAGCTGTGTGTCTTTCCAGAGCCTCAGTGAAGCCAGGAAGGTCTATACAAGTGCAGGAAGTCTCCTATGTGGAGTTCTGTCGCTGTAGGGTTTTAGGTACTGTGTGATATCAGGATGGTTTGCTGCACAAGCAGCAGTTTTGTGTTTGAATGTGTTGCAACAATATGACAAAGACTTAAAAAAAAAATTTGTTCCCAACTTTAATTGAAGAGCTAATTGCTAAGAAGAAAATAGTAGGACTACTGCTCTTGTGTGTTGCCTACTTAGTTGCACATCTCCAAAATCAGCTGATACAGAGATAGGTTTGCACTTTTTTTGAGAAAGCCTTAGGTAATCCCAATCATATACTTGGCTATACATTCCCACTCCACTCAAATTCCTTTCTGAAGTGATGAACACACAAGGAACTTGAATACACTGTGGAGGAATAAATGTTGAAATAATTTGGAAGGGGGATGAAAACCCACAAAGCAAGCTGAGTTGATGTTTTCCAACTTGTGAGTTAGACCTTTTTTGGGGTTTTTTTTTCTGAAGCTACTGCATTGGTTTCCCGTCTTCCATTTCTTTCTTTGCCTGTTGAAGGATGAAATGAGCCCTGGTGAAAAGAGAAATCTATGGCTTGAAGTCCTATTCTACGAATTGAAGTGGGTCCTAATTTCTGCTTAGACTTTGTGCCAACTGTCTCTCAAGCAAATTTAATTCATTTTAAAAAACCAAAACAGCTTTATTTCTCCCTTTGCATGTTAAGTTTGGGTAATGTTCAGCCTCAGATACTGTTTAGCTCAATGAAGAAAAGTTTTAGCTTTCATTTACACACACAACTTACTCAGTGTTTGTGGATGTATCATCTTTTATTTCCTCTTCAGCTTCATTTTAGCCCACCCATATGAGATGCATGATTTTGTCACTTCCTTTGTTGTTTTTCTACCACGCACTGTGGTGTACACATGTGACATAGCAGGAGAGAGTTGCCAGGCACAGTCTAATGGGTCAGAAAACCCCAATTCACTGCCTTCTGTTCACCTGTATAGTGTCTTTCAAACTGACCTTTAAGCAATTCTTCCAAATTTTTCCTTCAGTAACTTTTATAGGCAGTGGTGAACGTTCTTGTTTGTTGCTGGATCAATTCTGGGAGAGGCAGTCAGTGTGAGGGACTATCTGCCATTAAACAGGCCAAGGGCACTCTGCTCAATAGCGCACAATCCCACACCAACACTCAAATATTGTTTTGATTTCTTCCTTGTTGTCTCGTTCGGAAGCCACTTCCCAACAGCTCAAGGTCAAAAAGGGGGATGAAGTTGGTAGCCGAGACCCAAGCTGGGAGAAACCAAAACATCTGTTGTGCAGGAAATGTGAATTGTTCTGTGTTTCCTTCCCTCAGCATAAATAATTATCTCTGTGACCGCACTTGCACATCCCTTGTAAGTGACAGAAGCTGTACTTTCCAACAGAAGAGGTGAGATGCTAACTTTCTGGGCAATGTAGGTAGGCAGGCCTCTAAGACTGACAGGAGGGACACTTGAGTAGTGCAGGAAAAAACTGGCTTTCAAAATTCATATTAGCAGCCTTTTCCTCTGCAGAAGCTCAGGGAAGGTGGTTCTCAAGGAGATTTTGAAATATGTTATTACAGTAAATGTAGGCTCTATTAGTGGTGCTGAGCTGATAATCCTGGAAACCAGAGCTCTCAGCTTACTCAAGAAACCTAGCATGGGGCAAGGAGCAAGGAGCAGAAGCAAATGCCTCCCCACCTTGGCCCCCTCCCGGGAGCAGAGAGCATAGCCGCGTCCCTCTTCTCAGCAGCTGCTTTGCCTGCCGAGCTGCTCCTAATAGAGTATTGACTCACTGCCACTTGAAATATCTCACATACTGACGTTGCCCAGAATCCGAAGTGTATTACCTCTGCATTAATTGAAATGTAGCTTTCAGCAGCCCTTATAAACGTGCTCGACTGTAGTGTGAAAGCATTTGTTTCCAGTGGAGATCCTGATAACTAGTGAGATTCAGGAGCGGTGACTGACCTTTGATCATCGGCTTTCAGCTTGGCTCGCTGCCTTGCTGGGAGGAGGAAGGGAAAGTTCTTCCTTATAAAGAGCCAACTTCATGTCAATGTCTCCCGTTAACATTTAGTTTGTTTAGCTAAAAATGCACAGCTTTGAAGCTCTCTTTGCATTGAATTGCCTGGCTCCTTTCCCCACTGATACTCATAGCTCAGAAGTTACATCTTACTTCGTATTTAATCCGTATGTGACTTCCATTTCAACAGATATTGCAGCTGCTGCATTTCCATGTTTCCCTGTCTCCTTAGCTTCCCCTCCATTTCACCTCAGAAACCACCTTGGGATTTTCCTCAAGGCTGCCAAAGTCAACTTCACCTCTTCCTTGGAACTTCATTAGCTCCACTGCTCAGGGACAAAACCACTTTTTGGATGCTGCCCAAGTGCTGCTGCTCCAGCTGTATTCCCCCAAGGGAGCCAGCAGCCCTGTGGGTTGCTGAGCGCTTTTGCAGTCCTTGGACTTCTGAGGGAACCAGGGCTCTCACACTTGCAGCTCCTTCAGGATTCATTCCCGTTCATCCTCCTCAGTTGCTTTTTCTGATCGTTCTTCATGGCAGGAGGCTCAACTGACAGCTGTTCAAATCTAGGTTTTGGATTGCTGTCTGCTACATGACCGGGTTCCTCCAATGACTTTGGAGTAATTCATGCAATCTGAGCTTGACTCCATGCTTTTCTCTGAAATTATTCTGATTTACCTTGGTTATATAAAACCCTTTTAGCCCACGTCCCTGGTAGCACTTCATAATTAGTGGAAAAAAAAGCAGGTAAGTATCTTTGGTGTCCACCACACCTAAAACCAAAATGAAGACTTACGCCTGGAATGCAGAAAGGAGAGCACAGTGTTTGAAAGAAATTTAAACTGAACACACAAAACAAATGCATCCTGGGACAAAAGCTAATTCTGCAAGGGCAGCTGCCCTCTTTGAACTGTGTTTTTTCATGGTGTACTGCACCATTACTCTGTAGGTTAAATAACCACTGTGTAAGGTCAGTGGACAATTCAGGAGTGTGCTAATTTCACACAATGCCATTGCTAATAGGCAAGATTTGATGGAAATCACCCTTGTAAACTCTCCTAAACAAATTTTAGATCCTTTTGATCTGCCTTGTTAGAGAATCAGTTCATTGTTTCTGGCAATTTTCTTGTTGGAAAATTAGTCTCATCTTTAAATACTGGGAGATGTGTGCTGTTATTTCTGTTGGCGTTCTCCTCCTCTGCTTTAGTTTCATGTTTTCTGGTGTTTGACAAGGTCTATACAAGTAGATGTGAAGAAAAGGGGGGAGGAGTAAATCTGTGAGAGGGTTGAGTTTAGAAATGTAACCATTTTCCATTTTTGCTGTCACCCTTAATAGTATATTTTGAACATTCTTTGTTGCAACAGGTTACAGGTCACTTTGCATTTTCCTTGAGACATGTATTTGTTGGAAACCTGTTTGGTGTCTTGAATTAATTAGTCATAAACCACTGTTACATGGTTTCCTAGAAAGTGCGAGGTTTTGGTCTGATGCGAACTAATACAATTCCATTGGCTTTAGCACTGCTCCTTGATTTTTAGAGTAGCATACTTAAGGGATAATTTGCATTGTACTTACAAGAAGAGGCTTGTAAAGGGCACGTGCCTGGGAATCTCACTGCCTTTACGATCCTCCAGATTTGTAACCTGCCTTGGTTGTGGGCATTCCTATTAGCAGTCTCCATTAAAGCAAGAAACATCACCACATGCTTGTTGATACCTCTGGAGATTTGATGTGACCCAGCAGTAGTAACCAAACTGTGAAGACAGGAGGTCCCAGTTCTCAAAACGGAATGATGAAGGATGACATTTGGTGGAGACCCTGTCCCTGGAGATATACGAAAGCCGTGTAGATGAGGTGCTGAGGGACATGGTTTAGTGATGGGCCTGGCAGTGTGAGGTTAGTGGTTAGGCTTGATGGTCTTAAAGGGCGTCTCTAACCAAAAAGATTCTGTGATTCTGCAATTCAAATTCTGGATTTAAAAGAATGTAATTCTAAAGGGTGGATGTCAGGAGGTTGGGGCATCTCTTTTGTCTATTGTACCTAGCAACAAGACAAAGGGTAATGAGATGAAGCTGGAACACAAAAAGTTCCATTTAAATAAAATTGTTTTACTGTGAGAGTGAGGGAGTCTTGGCACAGGCTGCCCAGGAAGGTTGTGGAGTCTCCTTCTTTGGAGGTCTTCAAGACCCGCCTGGACATGTTCCTATGGAACCTGATCAAGGTGAATCTGCTTCTGCAGGGGTGTTGGACGATGATCTCTAAAAGTCCCTTCCAACCCTGCCATTCTATGATTCTGTGATTCTAATTAGTAAGTCAGTGTGCCTGTCAGAATCTGAGTGGTGTATTTGTGTATTCTGATGAATGCATGTTTTACATTTGGGCTTACACTAACATTGTTCAGTAGTCCCCAAGGTTCCCTTATTGGGCCTAAACCCAGCTGTGTGCTGTCCTTGCCTAAGTGGAGTTTCTGAGTGAGTGCTGCAGTCTGGACTGGGTTTTGATGGCTTAAATTATGGTAAGGACTGAGAAACTCTTCTTTTTCAGTAGGTAAGCACATTTTGAAGGTCTGCAGTAAGAGAACATTTAACAAGCCTCTGCTGGAATGAACACCAACAGATTGTAAATTGCAAAGTGAAGTGTAATTGAATCTGATCTCTGGCTTTTACAGATTCTAGTAATTGGAAATTGCCTTTCTTTGAAATCTATGCCATTCCTAGGACGCCTTCTTCTTGAAAGTGTGATCTGGTCTTTTTTAAAGACATAATAATGTGAAGTAAAAAATGGTATGCTGTCCCCTTGGAACTGATGGAGAATGGCAAAGTAGAGACTTTGAGATACTCTCTGCTGTGTCATTGGTATTAAACTAAGTCCTGCACAGTAATTAACAGCTTAGCGAATACAAACTTGGTCCTTGAATAGCCACGGCCTGGAGCCCAAATATCAGTGCTCTGTTCCAGGTCAGAAGAGATGACCTACAGCAGGGCTGAGTGGAACCAGTCACTGCCTGCACTTGGCAGCAAGATGCAGAGTGCCGCAGGGCTCCCTACCAGCAGGTCCACACCATCCTGGCTATACCACAGCTACGCTCTTCACACCTCTTTAGTCGCAGCCTTCATCTGAACACCCTCCAGCCCAGTGGCTAAGCAGTTCAGTGTGTAACGCAGGAGGTCTAAAATATTTCTTCAGCATCAGAAATACAATGATTTTCCTAATGTTTTGTTCCCAAATGTCTAGGAGATCCAAAGGTATGGTCTGAACTTAAGGAAACAAAGTAAGCCAGATTAAATCTAGACCTGAGCACTGTTTTTTGTAATGTTGTAGACTTGCTGTTTAAGGCGCTCACTCCTTCTCTTCCTATGTCCCTTTTCTATCTCAACATCTGTTTTTTTTTCTTTAAACACATAAGAGCAGATACATTCGTTGCCTCAATATTGATTAAAGATTGTGCAGAAAGTCACAAACAGATTTGAGCCCTGGGATCTTTAGTGGAGAGCTTTAGTGAGAGCCTATTTAGCTTTATCAGAAGAAGGCTAAGAATTGATTTGCTTAGTATAAAGTGCCCTCATGATAAGATGGTACAGTCGCCAAAACATGATTGAATGGCTCAAGAGGACGTGTGGAGACTGGTGAAGTATGTCTCAGCCATCTGGAACCTGAGGCTAAGCAAGCTCACACTAGAAATTTGGCTTGTACTTTGAAAGGGTGGTATATTGCTGAGGAAAACCTCGTAGGGAGTGATTGATCTTATCCTCCTCTGACAAGACTGAATAACTTTTCAGAAGACACATTTTAGTAATATATTTACTTAAACACATGGTTATTTGGTTCTATATGGGGTTACTGAGTTGAAATTAAATGGGTAGTGATATATTAGAGATTACAAAGCGTGGTTGGGGTGGTCCATTCTTGCCTTAAACTCTCTGAACCTGTAACAGACCAATTTCTCACCTGCGTGTGCCAGATGAGGGGATACTCGAAACTAGGTCTAGATCTACGACAACAGCCATGAATTCTAGAAAAATCAGAATATGATGGAGGGCAGGAACTTGTGTGGATCTTTCCCCCCATCTACCTACCATTCCCATGGGGGAAAGAAACATTCACAGTGCTCTTAGGCAATGCTGCAGGTAGAAGTTGGCAATCACCTTCTTTTTGTCCTTAATAGTTGTTTTGTTGTCCTCTTTGTTGATGAGGACATACCACCACTTGTCCTGTTGCTGTGCATAGTGAGTGATAGGAAATATCGTGATGATCAGGTGCTTTGGGAGCATGTTATGGAAGAGGCTGACCAGCATCCACTGTTCCAATGGTTGAGTCTCTTTTGTAGTTTCAAAGTAGTTCAAAACTGACATCCACCTGCTCTGTCTGCCAGTCAAGATGATCATGCTCTCAGCTTTCAGTTTCATGAGCAGAGTGGTACATGAGAATTTAGACTGTAAAGACAATTATTACCTGCAACTACACGCTGCCAAGATGTGGTTACAAGCTGGGTTTCAGTTTCATGTTTCTTATTTGCTGTAACTATTTGGACTGGCTATGGCATTTTGCTCAATGTTTTTCCTTCATGAAATCCATCTCCTGGTATCTTCTTACTTAAAAAACATATTTTGCATGCAAGTTCCCCAGATAGCCAATGCCTCCCCAACTCCCACCTTTTTAAGGAAATGTAGCTTGAGAAGCCATGCATGCTGGGCAGTGGTGTTCGGAAGAGTGGGAATGTATTACAGTGAACACAGAGGAGAAGATGGGATTAGGTACCTATTGTCCGTTGCTTCCATTATTTCAGTTGGAGTTTGGTGTGCAGATCTCTAGCAGTGGGTAATGCAAGTGAGGCACCTGAAATTAGAAACCACTTTTAATAAACACTATATAAATAACATTAGTATGAGGGATTAAAGGAAGAGTATTGAAGGAATTTAAGGGCATGGGCTTGATGGTTCTCCTTATGACCCTCCTCCGACCCTGTGACCAAATCCCACTGTTTAGCCTGCAGTATTACTTTGCAGTGCCAAAGCAGTTGTCTGTTTTGGAAGAGGTAACAGTTTCACATATGTACCATATTTTAAGAGTGATTGGCTTCAAGGAATGGGAGTTTTAGTTACACCTAGGTAATTCTGCTAACTAATAAATATATTTAGCATTAACCTCTTTGTGGCTACTCAGAAATATCTGTGCACAATCTGAAAGCTTCCCTATGCTTTTGACATTTTTTCTTCCCCCCCCATGCTAGTGTTAGTGCTGGGATCCTCTGTTCTCTGGTAAAGGTAGAAGTGCTATTGTTGCTCTTCCAGGGACGTGACATGCTGCCTGCACATTTCTACCTCTGAATTCACAGCCAGGCTTCACCTAGAAGGTACTGACATAAATAATTTTAATTTTGTTCTTTGAAGGTTCCCTCTAGTCATATAAAATAGATTCCATTTGCATGTGTTTTTCTGAAGTGCTGAATGCACATGGATAGAGCATACGCTTTCAAGTAACTTTTGTATCCAGAACGTTAAGCTGGATCTGTTTAACAAATATTGAATGAACATGTCGTCTGCTGCTCCTGTGGCAGTGCAGTGCTGTGATATTTCTACTGAAAGGCTAGCTGCAAGTAGTTTGGACCCGAGAAGTGGTCAGCAATGTGTGGAACACAAGTCAGTGGCTCTGCTGTGAATTCCTCTATGAACCTGTTATGTGATCCTGAGGAAATCTCGTTGCCTGTCCATTCCTGCTTCTTTCCCATGTCTCATCTGCTGACAGTACTCTACTTAACATGTTTCCTTTGAAAGGTAGTAAATATAGCATTTTAGAGTCCAAAACTGTAACCTTTTCAACTCATTTTGTACTGATACCATTCTAGTTGGATTAGATAAGACATATACAAAGAAGATTTCGGTTTTCGCCTATTGATATCACATGTCCTGAACCAGACTTACAAAGGTATTACCTGCTGCATGATCAAGCCATAGACATCTAACCTCATGAAGGTATTTGCTCAATTGTGGGGTTTTGAAAATGCAGGCACTGTGTTGAATGCCTTTTTTTTTTTCTAAAGTATTGAGTACTTTCAAGTTCATTATTACAAACTCCCATAAGAATAAAAAATGTTGCGTCTTACAGAAAAAATACTAGAAAAAACCACCATGAAATTCCCACATTTAATGCTGATAACACACGCTGAAGGGTTTTTTTAGTCGGCCACTGACCAAATAATTTTAAAGTGCTGTTCATCTGTACCTTCCATTTGTCTGCATGGTAGGAGGAAATAGTTTCAGTTTGGCTGGCTACACAGAAGCACAGAATTGTTTATGTTGGAAAAGACCTTTAAGATGATTGAGTCCCACACTTTATGTTGCAAAGCAGTAATTAAGTTGATAAAATTTCTCTCAGAAAATTCCTCCGAGTGCAACTTTAACAATCACATAGTGAATGATTTAGAAAATGCAGAAGTTTGCTTTTCCTCAGGTTTAATTATAGAAACCATTTAACTGCTTAGACCTCCCCTAAATCAGTCTTTCCTAATAATATGTAAAGATTCTGCTCGGTATCTATGTGCTATAAATGTGTGTATATATATATTTACATAAAGTGTTAATGCAAAACCTTGACTTTATTGCATAATGTGCCATGAAATATGCTCATCAGCATACATGTATGGCAGTAGGCTGTGCAGTGGAAGAAATGCTATGTTAGCTGCCTTAGCTTTCCCTGTGAATCTGAGGTGGTATGCACCGTACAAGTCTATATCTAGGTAATCTATGCAGGCTCTACCACAGAGAGCACAGCGAGCTTCATCTACAAAATGTGTTTTGCAGAGATTTCCGTGGGGAAGGAAGCATCTAAATAGCTTAGTGGCTTTGCAATTAAATATATGGCAACTTTGAGATTTCTCAAAGGGTGCTGTCTTTGCTTCCTTTTGAAAATGTAGCTGGATGATGAGGATGATGCCTGTGCCCGTCTTTCAGACAAGCAACTGTTCTGTAAGGTGTTGCTGATCATCCAGATGAGATCCAAAAGCAGAGTTCCCATTTCGCTGGGCTCTGCCATGCCGCAGCCAGCTCTGGGAGTCTTCTGGCTGTGAGATCTTCAGTCTTTACGATCGATGCCATTCTACTAAGCAAAAAGAAATACAATATTCATAGGGAGGAAGAGAAGGAAGCAAGGAGCTATGCCTCTGTTTCTCAGTTTCGCTAGCATGCCAGTAGGAAGGCAGACACCTGGATTTTGGTCCGTGTTTTCCTTTTCAATATGCCACATGTGACCCAAGGTCTAACAGAGAACAGGAAATATCTCTTCAGATACCAGATCTCATATTTAGAAATTAGCATCAAGTTCTCTTTCTGTGCCAAACAGCTCCTGGCTAGATGAAGACGCTATCTCGCTGCTTTCACCTGCGGATCTTTTATTATGAAATTGGGTACAGATTTTTTTAACGGTCACTTTAAATCAAAAAGCAGCCTGCTAGGTCTCCTAGAAATACTTTGAGAGGTCAAATGTAATTTGCTGTGTAGGATTTGGCCAAGACACATAGACTACTGTCTGCAAAGTATTGAAAGTTTGGGAGCCTTAAAATGACCGTTAAGAAGCATCCATAAGCCTCTGTTTTTGTCTCAGATAAATATCTGTGCAAGCAGCCATTATCATTTAGCAACACTGTTGAGCACTGTCTCAAAAATGTTATTATTGCATCAACTCAGCTGCAGATTAAACAAGAAGGAAAGCAAAGCTTCCTCTATGTTTCCTGCAGTTCACATACTGCCAGCATTACAAGGGTAAAATAAATGGGGTGGGGGGCAAGAGGCTGCCAGCAATAAGCCTATTTTCTGTGTGCATTTTAAAAGAGATCTCCTGCTACACCGAAGCCTGGATGTGGCTTAGTAATTGGCTCCTTTGTGTTACCCTGTCCACGACTCATCATTTGCTGCACATCTGGTACTAAAGGCTGGACCTTGCTCTGTTATGCCGTGTCTTAACCTTGATTTGCCCTTCTACCTGACAACAGCTGCTTTGTTTCCTTTCACTAACAGTCAGACATCACAGCCTTCTCTCTGAAGCCATTAAAACAGAACCAGCACCACCCCAAGTGGTTTCAGAACTAACTGATTTAGATGCTAGAGTCTGCTGCAAGGCCAAAAATAACTCCTCGTTTCTTTCTCCTTCATTGGTGAAAGTAGGAAAGAAAGTGGCCAATGACAGAGACACAAATCCCCCGTAGGCACCAGAGACAAATCTATTTCGTAGCAGGAAAAAAATAATAATGCTCTTGAAAAATGTTTCCTAGCTCAGGCCAATAGATACAGAAGTGCTGCATGCAATTTTGCTGAACCGATGGTATCACTTGAATGGCTCACAGACTACATAAAATGCATTACATAATTGTATTTTTTAAACACTGTCCCCAGCTGTGCTGCTGCACATAAAAGCTGTGTTTACAATGAACTCTGCACATGTAATTATTTTGTGGCACTAGCTCTGTGCATTTCCTTGATGGATGCTCCATGGTGCATAAAATTGTAGCTTTTATCATAGATTCTTGAATATATTCTTTGGCTGTTTCAGCTTTAAATACTCTGTTGTCCTCGCATGGGTGAACAGGACTGATGCCTGGAAGGGCTAAATTATAGCGTCTGAGGGAACACCTTTAAGTCCTCTGGGAACAGCAGAGGAGGAGGGTGATGAGTGTTGAAGTTGAGGCACAGCTGGGTCATGGGAAGTGCTGAGCAGCAGAGCTGGCTGCTCCTCTGTGAGAGGTTTGCTGGCCTGCTCCTCGGGGTGGATCAAGGGTTCTTCTCCTATTTAGCCTGCACACGTTGAGGCCGGCCTGATTCACGCTGCATTGACCCACCGGCTTTGCAGCACAGCGAGGCCAAGCTCTGCCTTATGTTCTGTGAGCACGGGAGTTTCAGGGCTGGAGGCTTACAGTGCAGAGGCAAACAGAATGTGGCCCAGACTGTTGAGATCAAAGACTAGCTTTGATTTATCTTCCATTCTGTTTGTATACAGCAAGCAAGCTTCCAGCATTTCGCTATGAGCTCTCCCTTGTCTGTTCTCCATCCAGTTGTGGAATAGCTAACATTTCTTCATGCTAGGGCAGTGGTTGATGTGTACGACCCAGTAAAGAGGACAGTGGGATATTTATCTTTGATCTGTTTCAGTACTCTGGAGTATTAATATCACTGTGAAAACCTAGATGCCGGAGGGATTGGCACATAATACAGTCCAAGAGTTTTGCCTGCCAAGCAATAACACTTGGAAATAAATAAAGACAAAAAGTAATACAATATCCTGAACAAAAGCTTCAGAATGATGGAAAAGCAGCATCACAGCTAGATACTTGTGGGGTTTTTTTATTTTACTTTTGCTTCACTATTGCTGCAAAGAACTGTCTTGCTTTTATTGTCAATAATGAAAATGGTTTGTCATTTCACTTCTCATCCCTGGCTATCCTTAGAGATGAGACTCCACAAAGGAAATGCGGATTTTGTCGTGAGGCAGTTATTAGTGGCAGGCATTTGGTTGGATGTCAGGTCTGCTTTCTGGTAGTAGATAGCTTGAATTCCTTTGTTATCATTCCTTGCCCTTTTCAGTCCTATGTTTGGTCGTGGAGACTGGAAGCCTATGCTTCCCAAAGGACAGTTGCACCATGTAAAGCAGTAACTGGTCTAATGCCAATAGTGACCAAGTTATTCCACAGCAAATGGCCCAACTGTTGGTAAACCAAGTTTTCCACCCTCAGATGAATATAGTCTTCTCCCATCATGGAAACTGTTCAGCTATGGATGTCCTTAGCATTCCCTCTGTTTGGCATGTGAAGTTTACATACCAGCTTCTAGGCTGTTGATGCATTTTGCACCAAAGGGTCAGGCGATGGAAGAACAATCTTTGGAGTGGAAAAAATGTGGAGCTACAGAAGTTTATTGTATGTTCATTTGCATAGTCTGCCTTTCAGATAAACCACATCCCTGCAAGTGCACTGGCACTTGGAGAAGTGTCCTTGGATAACCTGCACAGAAGCTGAACCACCAGAGAGGGGCTACTTCAGAAAAGCAAGCGGATGAAGGTACCAGAAGGAGAGCAGGGGAAATATTTCTGGGGTAAGCACCCCTTTGTATTGTTCATACATGTGTCCATCCTGTTTCTGCATCATAAGCTGCTGTTATTTTATTAGCGATAACGTGGCTTGTACATACGAAACATAACAGGTGCATTTCTCACTGGATAAGATGTATTGTTACTGAAATATGGGAGTATTGTTTTCTAAAAGGCCTTATTCCCTTCTGCTCCCCTACTCTACAGAGCTGGCTATTGGGGCCAGGCCAGCTATCTAGGCCAAAAAAAATGTTTTTCAAATATGGGATCATCCTATACAAATCAGTGTAATTCTGTGTGCTTTGATAAAGCCGTGACTTAAGCCAGTGGAGCATCTAACTCCTCAATATTTTGAACGAAAAAGAAGTATAGGTATAACATGCTTGCATTTTTACTCTTCTGTGTTAGTTACAGTCCCTCCCTGGAGCCACTTGTACAAGACTTTAGTGTTTATCTTTACATGGAGATAGATAAGAGTTGCCTGTCTTTTGCAAAATGTTAGTGTTGCATACAGACGAGAGTAAGAATCCACACTTGACGTTAGTCCAAATTTCGCAGTTCAATGAGAACGAAAACAGTCCTCTTAAGACTACTGTTTGAACCCCGACTGCGTATCTCTAAGTCACCCAAAGCTTCTGTTTCCAAAAGCAAAATAATGCTTTGAGAAGTCAAAGTTCGGTGTAAGTGATGTCATGGCCGTGGGGGTTGGGGCATCACCTTTGTTTCAGCAAGCTCCTCTTGGAAATGACCGATGAATCCAGATTGAAAAGGGAACTTTTTTAACAGATTTTTTTGGGGTGCTAGAATTCCATTCTTGCTGCAGTACTGTCTGTGAGAAGCTTTTTCTTTTTTAATTCCTTAAAGATCTATCACTATATTATCTGAGCAGTTAAGTACTAAGATTATGTAAGTAGAGCATAATAGGATGTCTGAAAAACTTTGCTGCTTACAGCCTTGGAAATTTCTACATTGCACCTCTGTGGTGACTCAGCTGAAGATCTCCCATATGATCTAGGAGAGTGCGTGGTGGCGCGATTGCCATCCTTCGAGGGAGTGTAGCACGGTCCCTCAGGTATGACCTCAACTGCAGCCTTGCTCCCTTCCCACTTCTGCTGGGCATCTCTGGGCAGTCTTTAGCTGCTAATCAGCAGACGGTTGCTGCAGTTGCTGCCATGCATTTTGGTTCTGTCCTTCTAGGAATATTTACCTTATGTTTTTAAAGCAATCCACCTTTTTATTTGCACAGCAGGAAAGTTCGCCCGTTGTACCAGATAGCAACCTCTATATGTACTTTCACAGTCTCTTTCTTCTAGAGGGTATTTTTGGCACATAAGTGATGTTTTAAGAATAATTCTACCAGTACTATTTTTATGATATATGTCTTGCTTCACAGTGCATTACTAACCATATGGCCAAGCACATTACATGCAGCTACATGACAAGGTTTACTGCCCAGTAGGAATGAGAAACATGTACTTTTGACAGATGTGTATTGAGGGGAAAAAAAGCATTCAGCTTCAAAGGTGCAGGCTTAGGATCTTTATTTCTTCTCTCTGTTCTACCTTGGTTTTGAATGAGGTTCATCTTCCTTGGAATCTCACTTCAATAATGTGGGCTCAGAGCAGCTGTTAGTTTGCCTTGCTGATGACAGTCAGGATATAAAAGGCAGAGGAGTAAATTCTGCCTGGCTGCTACAGGTTGCATCACAAAACCGCTGGTGAAGTATCTGAGAAGAATTACTGATAGCTAGATTTTATCTTGATGGTTGTAAGTGCTCCTGAAACTGAATGGCTCAAGGAATGACTAATGAGAGCTTTGTGATGAAACTTCTGTCTAAGCCATGTCAACTGTAACCAAACACTATCGTTGGGGTGTTATTTGACAGTCCAGATCTGAGTGAGCAGATGCCCAGAGTTCAGCTTCTTGCAAAGATGTCTCCTCAACGTAAAATCCACTAACTCAGTTTGTGTCAATTCACGTCAGTGGGCAAAGCCACAAATGGTGTTGTGGCCCTGTGGTGAGCTATGCTCTTACCCCTCAAGTGGCTTCTCCAGTTTAGAGCTGGGCCATTTAATGAGGCAGATGATGTTGCCATTACTTTGTGTTTTTCTCTTTTGTAGATAAATCATTCCAGTCAGATGTATACACACAGCTGTGTTTTGTGTGTTCACACAGAAACACAGACTCCAGTTCTCTCAGGAATGGTCCCAGCTACTCAACTGGGAGTTTATTAACAATACAGGCATCACAATATTTAGGATGGTCTCCTATGCAACTGTCATGGAAAGTCCCCCTGTGTTACTCTAACTTATGAATCTACCAAAATATTCTTCTTCAGCTCCTCAATCCCAGTCCCTGAGTTTTATAATCTTTGCTGCTGCTTTTTTTTTTTTTTTTTTTGTGACACTTAGCTGTTGTTCAACCTGAAATCATTAGTTACATGCTTAAAACAATGTGAAATGCATCGACTTCACAGCACTCAGCAAAATTACCTACTGCCTTCTTATGTCAACTATCACCTCCCGCTGTCTGTAAAGCCATGTTCAATTTCCTTGTTTCTGCCATAAAGTATTATTTCCCCTGAAAACCAACAAACTCCGCCTTTGGGCCAGAGTTGAACTGAGACAGGGTGTACTCAAGGTGCAGGGGGTAGAAAGAGGACATTGACAGTTTTCCTCTGGGCAGAAGGGAGACAAGGTGGAAATCAGGGAAGTCAGAGCTTTAGCCTTGGCTCTGACAATGATTTTTCTGTGTGGCCTTTTGTAAGCTCTTTCATGTTTCCACCTTGTTTTGCTCAAACTCAAAATCATCACTTCTTTAACACCTACACACACACACACACACACACACGTTTATCTCAGGGACTTTGAACAGTATCATACATCCAGGGAATGTATATGGGCGTTCAGACCCCTGAATGAACTGTATAAAATCATCAGTAAAAAAAAAAAAAGCATTTATCTTAATCATAAATTTGGGGTTGTAACAGAATATGTGGTTAATAAACCTGCAAAACAAGCTTCATCTCATTGGCTTGAGCTGCTTTATGGTTCTGTTTGTGTACGTGGAAGTGATGTTCAGTCTTTTCAAATGAGTCACAGGACTGGAAGAACAAAAATATTTGATGGTAACATATAGCAGCAAAACAATTACTCTTTTCATTCTGACAACCACGGTAACCAGAATAGCAAGTTAGCGTGAGAGGTCTAGGCTGGTAGTTTCTTTCCATGTATCAGGGATTTTATATCTGCTTGCAAGACAGTGAAACAGAACTGAAATGTCATAACAATAAAAAGACAACACTACATCAAACAAGAAAATCAAGCATGCCCATTAGGATACAACTATTTACACTTATGAAGGCTCTGCTGGTCAGCGAGTGCATGCAGTATTCTCACACAGCTCAGCCTGCTCTCGCAGCTTTCTGTACCTTTATCCAGAGGAGACTCCTTTCCACCCTGCTTGCTGCATTGCACCACTGATTTAGTGAAGACATCATCCTCATAAGGATGCTCTTCTAACTCACCTCTGAAATCCGCTTGCTTTTCTCCTCTGACAATTAGGTTTAAATGTGCTGCAGCAAAGTACTCATCCTTAGCAGTCGTACGGCTTTTTAAGTTATAAACTGCATTAGCAAATTCCTTATTAGATAATCTATCAAATGAGGTCATACATAATTTTAGCAGCCTCATCTTGATTTATAGCATGATCGCAGCAAATTACGCATACACAAACCAGCACGCTGGCTGTCAAAGGCAGCAGGTATTTTTACCCTGCTAAAAAAGCCAGTTCCAGGCCAGCCCAGTGACCTGCCGGTAGCACACCGCATTCCCAGGACTCGCCCAGTCTGCATGACAGCCCTTAAGCTCACCCCTCACCTCTTACTGGGGCTGACGAGAGTTAGAGGTGGTAGTCTAAATCTTCGCTTCATACCTCCCAACAACAATCCTTAATGGTGTTTATTCTGACAGGTTTCCCGTGCTCCCCTTAAGTAGAGGCAAAGGCTCACTGAAAGGCCAAGTTTAAGTTTATGAATCTGTGGCTGCGGGGTGCTGATCTGCTCCCTGCCTCCCTTCTGTGTTCCCAAGGGAATGAAAAGCTGGTTGGAGTGAATCATCAGGCAGAATTGCGCACGACTGTAGCAGAGTCTGCCTCCTGGTCCAGGCTGCTGGGGCCCATGGAGGCACCGGAGGAGGCTCTGTTCTGTCTCCTACAGCCGTCTGCATTGGGAAGTTGTGCCACCTGCCTCGCCAAGGGATGAAATCTGGGGTAAAAGGGAGGGACCTTCAAGAACAAACTCTGTTTCCAAACTGCTTTGCCACAGCTGTTGCACCTCTGCTTGCTGCACCCAGCATCTAGTCTCTGTGCTGCAAGTAAATTCCTCTGGGCTGCCAGAAAGGACATGATTCCTATCCCCCAGCTTCAAACTTGTGCAAAGATTTCAAGTGTGGAGATTTATCTGTAACTACCATCGAGGTGAGCTGCAAAAAATTATCCAGCCTTGCCTTTCTCTTCACCTGCTTTTACCTCACATTGACATTTCTAGGGTTTGAGCTGTGCAAAGTGTTGTGATTACATATCATCTGCATGTTTCTGAATCAGTTACATCTCTCCCACTAGACTGATGTACAAACCCTGCCCATGAAGGACAAAGCGGGACAGAACAAGCTGTGTTCCTTGGCATTACAGGTATCTGCCCTGAAACTGTAAACTAACAACTAAATGAAAATCTGAAAAAAAATATTACCTGGAAAACAGAGAACTCATAGAGGCCTCTCTGTTACTGCATGAAAGCTTCTTGAAATGTTTAATACAAAGGCCTCCACGTTGTCTTTGCAAGAATATTCCTGGAGTGAGAGACTGGAAGAAATCAGAGCTGTTTCTCAAAGTGAGTAAGCAAAGGGCACTGCTGCATTGTCCACGTTATGGTAATTTTGCCTAATCCTACTGAATGAATTTTTTATGCATATATATGTCTACGTGTATGCCTATCTGTCAACAGTAAAATCCATTGTCTCCTCAGTTGACAAGCTGTGTGTGTCAGATTGCAGCAGAGCTTTGGAGAGAGAAATTTATGACCCAGACTGAGTTGAGCTATAGGACTTCCCTCTGGAGCCCATCAGCCAAAATAGTGATTGCACCCCTCCCCATGCTGCTACCAGCACCAGCCTGAGGTCCCTCTTGCCCTTCCTTTCACCCCTGCCAAGGGTGGCTGAAGATGCTGCAGAAAGGGTGAGGAGAATGGGTTTATTTCTTTAGGGTGTAAATACAGGGTGAAAATGGGGTGAGTAAAGGAGCACCTGGGTTGTGTCAGCCCCAGAGGGAGGCCATGCCACAGGATGAAGAGGGATAAGAGAGAACCCTGCCTGCCCACCTCGCTGCTCTGGACCCTGGACAGGGATCCCCAGACAAGCAGAGGAGGGGGCACAGCCCTATCTTCCCTCCTTGTGACTCCTCAGGGGCCCCAGAAGGAGCAGCCATGCCCCTTCCCTCCCCCCACCCAGCCTCCATGGGGTGCTGGGGGCCCCTCAGCAGCGAGCAGCCCTGGGTTGGCCGCTCCTTCTCTAGACCTGCCTCTGCAGAGGTGTTTGCAGCCATTGGCACAGGCGCTGCAGAGCCGGTTGCCTGGCAGCACAAACGCGTCCTCTTCCCCACGACAAACATCATCTCTATCGACCCAGACCACCTCCTGTTTCAAATGTCTGCCCAGGCTGGAGAGCCCAGCAAAAGCTGCAATGAGATGAGCAAGCCCTGTTTCATTATTTGGGTGATGCAGGGACCCTTGTGCTAAGGATCTGCCTCACAGGTAAATTCATCCAGCATCCTAAGCAAAATGCAGTTGTGCTGGCAATCCAGCTCGAATTAGCACTAAAAGAACAAGCCTCCTTAAAGAAACACATGCTAATTAGAGTGTATGAACATTTAGTTTTTTGCAAAACCATCAGTCATTGTGAAGCTAAAGCCCGATGTCTGCCTTGGTGCAGCCGGGGCTCGGGTTCCCCCTGAGAGCACGCTAACGTGTTTAATGTGAAGGCAGAACACAGAGTTACTCCCGGTCTCTGTGGCTTATGCAGCGCGCGCAGTGTGTTTATCAGCTCCCGGCTTGGCACTCAGCCTCTGAGCATGCCACTGCATCCATCTCATGCTGTAGTAACTCAGATGCTGAATGTCGCAGCGATCACAGGATTATGAATTTGAGAGACATTGAAATAACCAACTTCAGAGATATCTGTTGTTCTTAAAAGAAAGAAAACCGTTATGAGTCAGGCACATTACCTGCCAGCAGCCTGCTGAAGAGAGCTGCCTTCTGCAGAGACAGGGAGGACAGGAGGATGCCTGATGGGTGCAGCAAGGGAGACGGCAGAGGCTGGGAATGGAAGGAAAAGACCAACTCCATGCAGTGACTGAGCAACTGTTGTCAGTGTGCCATGGTGCTAGAGCCATGCAGGAAAGCACATGGGAAGAGGAGCTAGTGGACTCTCTGCCAGGGGGACTGTGGTGTACTGCAGGGATGCGGATTGGGGCTGCTCAGGCTCTGGAAGAAGCTGGGTTTGATGGAAGTGCAAAGGTGCCTATTGGTGCTCAGCTCCACACCAGCACAGCTGTCAGCTGCTTTGCCAGGTAGAGTGGGTGTCTCTGTGCTAGGGTGCAGTTATAGAGACAGGGTTTTATGAGACCCTCTGTTCCTGTCTGGAGGAAGGCTGAAATCAGTGTGCCCCATCAGTTGTTTTCTCAATCTACTTTTAAACAGAAGATTTGTCCTAGGGAGGCTCAAGCTATATGAAAGCAGACGCACCAGGCACAAAGGCAGCTCTTTTCTAGCTGACTGCCTGTCATGGTGGAGGAATGGGCATCATGCCATCGAGGGGCTGCAGCTCCATCTTCTGCAACATATGTGTCAGCCTTCCTCACCTAGGGCAGTAGTGATGGCTCATGGGAGCCAAAGCTGAGGCAAACCAAGAGGGGCAGAAACCTGCTGCGGGGAGGAACACAGCAGGGAGCATGGCAGCTCGGCTGCTTTCAGGTAAAGGAGGAAACCTGCGGTGGGTGCTGCATGAGAGGGGCTGTGGCACGGCAGGCAGCAGGGTAGAGCTGTTGAGCTTGAGGAGGGTGGGGAGGAAGGGCTGCTATTTAATTGCCAGCCCCAGTTCTATTGGCAAATAGGAGGCTGAGCTGTCGCTGGCGTGGAAGGTAGCAGATGGCCTAATTGTGAGATTCTCCCTCGCAAGAGCAAAATGATATACTGTTTTTAACATCTTTTCCTAGAGCCGAGTGCTAGCTTCAGATACTACCAAGATATACTGTACAGAGGCACTTTGTGCCAGAAATGTGCTCCAGCAATAATCAGGAGAAAACTGTGTTTGAAGTGACATTTAAAAAATAATTATTATGGCCCATTGCTGTTAGTCACACATCCCAAAAGCTGATCTGGCTCACAGAGCTTCCCAAAGCATCTTCTGCTTAGCATATCATCTGGAAATTATACTATCATTGTGTCACCATGTCTCCCCTTGTAACCGCCAGGACACTGACTGTGTGCACACACCACTTTTCCCTCTTCTTGAGGGAAAATAGTTCTCTCTGTCCTCCGGTTTTTCTCATGCTGCTTTATCTGGTTTCACGCAGGTTCTCTTCTCAGCCACTTGCTGGAGAGAACAGGCCTTGCTTTCCCATGGGCAGCTCCAAAGCATCGCCATCTCCTCTCTCCTCATGCGAAGCCCCAGCCAGCACCAGCCTCTGCAGAGGGCTGTGGTGCCCTGTGACAGCTCCATGCCCTGTGAAACTCCAGGCCTGGAGGCAGAGGCGGCAGAGCTCGCCTGCGTCACGCTAATATCAGGTGCTTGAAACTTTATATTGAAGGTGCAGGGTTGTTACTGGTGAGTCCTTATGGCAGGTGCATTTTGTCAGCTCCAGCACTGACCTGACAACGGGGGAGCGGGCAGTGCCTCTCTCAGCTGAGTTTGGTTATCAGAGAAAGCTCTGGTAGGGATTTGTTGGGAGAGAAAACTTTGACTGACCTGTAAATCTGTTTATTATATTGCAAAACCCAGGATGAGGATCAGCTTTAGCTGGAATCAAGCGAATGCTCCATTTGAGGATATCAGCCCTTTTCTCATTGATTTTTTTTCTTGCAGGCCACTGGATATATTTTTAAGCACTTTTGCCTGCTGAGTATACCACGTGCTTTCTCTTCTTGTTAGTCCTTTAAACTTCATCATGTTTGTTGGAGATTTTTGGTAATAAAAGGGCTTTAGGGAGTTATCTGTAAGCTTTGTCTCCTAAAGTGTTAGGATGTATTAAATGTTCTTTCAAATCTACCTTTACTGTCCATCTTCAGAAGACTCTTATCCATGCAAAAGATATCCATGTTGCAGCAGTCTGTCCTTCTTTCCCCCTTCTTACCTTCTTCCCTGCAGTTTGCTCCAAAGTCTCCTTCTAAAAATCCCACAGCTGTGACACATCAACCCATCTCTCTCAAATCCCACTGATTTCATGTCTCTTAGCCTCCAATTAAATCTCCTTATCTCTTCAGGGCCCTCCATAACGTTAGTTTGCCTTTGATCTCGTTCCTCCCACTCCTCCTCCTGCCTCCACTCCCCCAGTCATTCCTCTTTTCGGCTCATTTTATCTTGTTCTTGAATGGTTCAATCTCACTTTTTTTCTCCACACTCCTCTGACAGCAAAATCCCTCTCTCATTTTCTATTAGCCAGACATTTTCCTTCTTCTTCTGCAAACTCTACCTGAAATCCCCGTCTTTTTCTTCCTCACTGATGCTAACATCCCACACTCGTATACACAGAGTCACCTGAGCTCTTGTCCCATGTGTTTTCCTGGAGTGCATGTTCTTCACACTAGGAATTTGTGGTTCTCCTCCAGTGCACACCCCATATATACAAACAAATATGGCTCTCTTGAAGAGCAGCAGTTGCTGGTGAGGAATCATTCATAGAAGCAGGCTACTAGAAGAGGTTTTGGGTCTTACTCCTCTGCATTACCTTGAATTACCACATCATCAGTTCAGGTTGCCTTTAACATCTTTACGTTCCCGCACATGACAAACAATAGGGACTAGTTCCCATACAGCAGAGGAAATATAGCAGCAAGTGTCTCACATCCATTTCTCAACTGTCATCAGATAGCTTTTATTCACGGCATAGCACAAGTGTCAGCCAACTGGCAAAGGCAGCCTATATTAAAAATGTTGGGGATTATTCATGTCAACAGACACAAGGGAGCTTTTCTCAGTCAGTGGATCTGCACTAGCAGTGGTATGAAAATGCAGCAGGTTCTCTAGAGTCATCTCAAATCTGAATAACTTCAGAAGGAGGCCAACAGCTGACTGTCATTTCCAAGTACAATTAAAAAATTAATCTAGCATAATTAGACGAGAGCTTGGATAGGTGAGAGGTTTCACTCTGCAGACGGGTGGAAAAGGCTGTACCATAAGGAACAGAGAGACTAAGATGGCATCTTTTTACAAATGCTCTGATTGAAAATGGGCTGCAGGTTGTAAGCTGGTGGGTGCTTCTCAAGTTTGCTTGCTGATAACATAATTAGCTGATAGGCCCTTGGCCTGTTTGATCGCAGGTGTTTACTATGCCATTTGGAATATGATTTCTGTTGGCCACGGGAATAGGGAGCTACTGGAGAGAGTTCAGCACAGAGCCACCAAGATGATGAATGGATATGATAAAAGGCTGAGGGAGCTGGGGCTCTTCAGCTTGGAGGAGAGGAGACTGAGGGGTGACCTCATTAATGTTTACAAATACATAAAGGGCAGGTGTCAGAAGGATGAAGCCAGGCTCTTCTCAGTGATGTCCAATGACAGGACAAGGGACAACGGGTAGAAGCTGGAACATAAGAGGTTCCAAAGAAATGCAAGGAAGAATTTCTTCACTGTGAGGGTGAGGCTGGGCACAGGCTGCCCAGATGCGTTGTGGAGTCTCCTTCTCTGGAGACATTCCAAACCCACCTGGATGAATTCCCGTGTCCTACTCTAGGTGGTCCTGCTCTGGCAGGGGGGTTGAACTAGATGATCTTTGGAGGTCTCTTCCAGCCCTTGAGATTCTGTGATTCTGTGACAAAGTGTGATTTAGAAATGGATTCATTCTTTCTCTTTTTAATAAGAGATTAAATAAAAGAAAAAAAAAAACCACGAAAAACAAATGCCTGGTTAACTGAAAATACCTCTTATTAAATTTGTGAGAATATTAATAGGAAAAAAAGTAGTGACAGACACAAGCAGTAAAATTGCTTACCTTAAAAACATCAGGTATAGTTGGAAAACGATGGAGAATTCAGATGTCTCAGGTTAACTGTTAAGGGCAATTCCCTGACTGGTTATTTTATCCTCACTGTATCTGCAGAAGTCTGTTACATTCTGTCATCTTGCATTTTTTTAACTGTTGCTTTTAAACATATGGCCTGCTTCTTTTCCCCCTCAATTATTTTCAACTAGTTTAATTCTCTGAACTTGGTGATGTTATGCAGAATATGAAATCAGGTGCAATTTCAGAGGAAACAAAAAATGGAGGCCCATTCAAGTCATCACGAATAAGGTGACCCCATCTGCTCTGACACAGATCTATGCCCCACTTATGCTCTGGAAACTTTGGATACTGTATTTTTGTCAAAACCCAATTTCTGCACAAATGTGTGATGCAGAAGAAACCCAACTGGCAAAACCCTCAGATGTATCCCATGGCATCTCCATGACAACGTATAGATGCAGAGTCTGCTATATACATCGTTATCAGGAGACTAACTGCTCTTAGATTTTCCTCACGTCGAGCTGAAAGGCAAAGCGACCAACAGTGTAGCTGCTGCAGAGGACCTTGCTAGGATTTATGTGTGGAAACTGCAGTTTGGGATCCATGCAGAGTAAATGGGAAGCAAAGGTAGCAGCCTCACTGAAAGAGGTGGGCCTTGCACTGCAGCTTCCCTTGCTGGGGCTGCTTAGTCAAGTGAAGAAATGGGCACTGGCAGGTCTCCACTGAGTTCGAAAACTCACACAGAAGACCTTTGTGGGATTCTCAGTGTCTTCCTGGAAGGCCATTAGTGTGACTTGCCAGCAGAGTGAGATATGGGCAGAAGGTAATTTGGGTTAATGAGTTATCCTGAGAGGTGGGTTTTTTTCCTGCACGTGTATATGGAAAAGGAAAGCAATCCTGTCCCTTGTCCCCTTGTACTCTGTGGAAAGAGGTTCACTCTGCTCTGCAGCAGTGTGCAGGAAACCAGGGTCAGCAGGCCAGGCCAGTGGGACATGCAGCCAAGGCTTTTTGCAAATGCATGATGCATTCCTCATAGGCAAAGGATCAGACTAGGACCAAGAAAAGGAACTTGCAGTTCACTGTGTGTGTGTGATTATCTCTTCTTTCACAGTCCCCATTGTTTATTGCACTGGATTGAATTGCTCCATAACTTCCATGCTAAATCAAACAATACATTTTATCATGTCATTTAGTCACTTCCTAGAGCAGTTAGACCTTGAGTCAATGAGCAGTCCTGTGGGGTCAAGAGACCTGCTCTTTCCTTTAGGCCGCTCTTCAGAGGAATTGACCCCATACAGCTGCAAACACTCTCCCTTAGGCACTGGTGGCTGCAGTGCAGCAGCTCCCAGCCAGACGCTGGGGCTTCAGAAGCATGATATGGACGCTCCGGCTGCGGTAGCTGAACAGTGATAGACTCAGTAAATCCCCTCTCCTGGCTTTCTTCCTAACCTGTCCTCTCTCTCCTCAGCTCCTCCTGGCAACGCCGGCGTGGTTGCCATCACCTCACTGAAGGGTGACCGGCCTTGCCTTCACAGCGGCCACCGGGCGCATGCAGACGCTCCTGCAAAGCAGCTGAACTGCTGTAATTTCATACTCCAGCTGACGGTGCAGGAACTTGTTCATCTGCCTGTCCCCTAACGTAGACACGGTCCTGGCTGCCGCAAACACCCTCAGCGCAGTCCATGGAGGTGAGATAGTGTTTGCAGTGGTTAGGAAGCACAGCTACTATAAACAGGCTTCTGTGTGTAGCCACTCAAGTAAAGCAAGGTTGACCTTTTGGTACCTGTTTCAGACTTCTGGACAGGGGAAGTCTTCTGCTCTCCTACATCTCTCTAAGTAAAGCACCTGCGGAACCTTACCTCCGCTTTCTGCTGCTCAACTTTCCTTTCTGACAAATGGAGATAAGAGTATTGACCTTCTTAGAAGAGCACTTTCTCATTTTTTTATGAGACGTGCTACATAAAAGCCGATTGTTAGGTTTTGTTTGGCTATAAAAAGTTGTCAGCTTAACAGTGGGGCATGGTATGCTATCAGCCATAAAAAAAGCCTCAACCTTACACTGATCTTTAGCATTTAGGGATAGACCTTTGTTCTGCCAAGTTAATTATAATCTTTGGACTGGTGTGGCCTGGGTTTGGGTTGGTATTTTTTCTGTTCTCTCTATGAGTAAGTATTGTGTACATACAGTTGACTTTTGCTTCTGTTAGGGCTGAAGATCAGCTTAATGTACAAGTATTAGCTGGCATCAGCCAAGTGACTGGCCTGTGATATTTCCTCTGAAACATAAGGAAAATTAGTTTGCCAACAGAAATGGAACAAGGAAACAGTGAACCAAAAAAGACAAAAAGAAGGACTATGATTCCCAAGAAACAACCTGCTTTTCCTTCAGCATACACTGTATGAACATTTTATGCTGATCGCCAGAGCTTGTCTATTCACTGCAGAAAGCCTTTATTACAATAGCACATATTTCCCTCTGTGCAGCCTCTGAAGAAGAAAATCCTTTTTTGCAAGGGTAGCAAGAGCTGAGGAACACCCAAGCTCACGGCCGATGGCGTCTGGGCATGATGGAACCCAAGAGTCTTAGGGAAGTTTCTATTTAACACCATTTCCACTGCAACATCTAGCTACACGTCAGGGGGATATATTGGGCCCAGTTCTGTTTATCAATTATCTGGTAGAGAAGATTGAATGCACCCTCAGTAAATTTGCAGACAACACCAAGTTGAGCAGGACTGTTGATCTGCTTGATGGTAAGGCTCTACAGAGGGATGTGGACAGGCTGGATTGATGGGCTGAGGCCAATTGTATGAGGTTCAACAAGGCTAAGTGCCAGGTCCTGCACTGGAGCTACAACAACCCCATGCAATGATACAGGCTTAGGGCAGAGTAGCTGGAAAGCTGCCTGGCAGAAAAGGACCTGAGGGTGTTGGTCAACAGCTGGCTGAACATGAGCCAGCAGTGTGCCCAGGTGGCCAAGAAGGCCAATGGTATCCTGGCCTGTATCAGAAATAGTGTGACAAGCAGAGCCAGGGAGGTGATTGTTCCCCTGTACTCAGTGCTGGTGAGGCTGCACCTTAAATACTGTGTTTCGTTACAGTGTTGGGCCCCTCTCTACAAGAAGGACATTGAGGTGCTGGAGTGTGTCCAGAGAAAGGCAATGAAGCTGGGGAAGGATCTGGAGAACAAGTTTTATGATGAACAGCTGACAGCTGGGGTTGTTTAATCTGGAGAAGAGGAGGCTGAGGGGAGACTTTAATACTCTCTACATCTACCTAGAAGGAGGTTGTAACAGGGTGCATGTCAGTCTCTTCTCCAAAGCTATAAGCAACAGGATAAGAGGAAACAGTCTCAAGTTGTGCCAGGGGAGGTTTAGACTGAATATTAGGAAAAAGGGATGTCAAGCATTGGAACATTGGCTGCCCAAGGAAGCGGTCAAGTCAGCATCCATGGAGGCATTTAAAAGATGTGTAGATTAGGTGCTTAGGGACATGGTTTAGTGGTGGACAGTGGTGGCAGTGCTATGGTAACAGTTGGATTCAATGACTGTAAAGTTCTTTTCAACAGAGCAACAGCAGAGTCAAGTCCCAAATAGTTCCCCATGACCTAATACCTCTTGTTCTGAAAATCAGGGGTTGAAATTACTGCAGAGTGTGGGGAGCCCCTGATACTGGTCTGGATGATGCAAGAGGCTCAGTTCTCTGGCTGCAGTCTCAGGAAGTGGCAGCAGTGGTGGGACAGCATTTACAGGAATGACGATTGAGTTGAGGATGTTCCAGAAAGAATTCTGCATACCCCGCAGGCTTGGGCTGATGTTCCTGAGGGATGCCAACCATTCAGGTGAGAACCAAATAACTAACTGGATTTTTTTTTTTTTTGCTGACAGATAACTGAAACAACTGGAGTTGGGCAGGCTCTCCATAAGGCTCTTCTGGAATTTGAGTCTAGAAGGATCACGGTTTGGCTAGAGGCTAATCTACGCATTAAGACACAGATCAGCTTGAAGGCTGCAATCTCCTTGGGTGGTAGAGAAAAAAAAAGGAAACGGGACAAGAGCCAAGAAGGGTCCGGTGTAGCTGGATGAGCTCCCAGCAGTGACCCCAATCAAAAGCTGAGGGAGAGATTTTGGACACAGTGCTTTCAAGCAAAAGACATTTCAAATTGCAAATAAAACCCCTCACTACTTGCTTGGCCTCATTTTAAAAGTTCAAAGGGCTTTGTGCATGGTGTTAATCAAGAGCACTGATGTAAGGGATTACCTGATGCCATCAGCATTCTCATCTCAGTGGAACCAACCCAAAATAACTCTTACCACAAACTGATCGGGGCTGTGTAACTGACATGGGATGAAAATAATAATGGTCTGTATATTTCTTCAGAAAAAGTTCTTGCTTTAAAGACTTTGGTAACAAATACATGCTGGAGTTGAAGGCAGCCAAGAGTCGGATAGGCTATTACTCTCTAATCAATTCCATTTTAAAACCTTACTTAAAAAACACTAATTTAAAATAAGATATCCTTCTGATCATTTCTACAATTAAGGACATGTAAATTCACATTCATAATGAATGCTTTTTTTGAATATTTGATTGCAGTAATCCAAATGATCTTATTTAATATCAAGGACGGAGCCAGTATCTATTTTTTGATAACTGTTTTGCATAGCATGCTCCATACAGTTAAAATTTTTGGAGAACTGTTTTGGAAGTCACAACGTGTTGGTTGCACAGTCCTCGTAGCTGGAACCGGCACCTCCTGCAGACAGAATGCTGGAAGGCCACAGAGCTAAAAGACACAAATTCCAGGTTCTTTGTGTTTTATCCTAATAATTTTTTACTGCATTGTTCTAACCTCAAGCATCACTTGTTTGGATGTCAAAGAATAAGATACACTCATTCTACCTGTCTCCTCTTTTTAGCTTTTACCTTCTCCTGTTGACAGAGCTGGCAGGTCTTACTCCAGTTCTCAGTGTTCCTGTCTAGTTGTACTTTTTCCAGCCTGAAATCAACCTTCTTCAGCCTTGCAAGGTACACTCGATTGTCTCACCATCCTCAAGATGACGAATTCAAAGCCTCACTATGTTTGGAAAATGAAGTCTTTAGTTCTTACGATCATACATGTCAAAATCCTGGGGGGAAAAAAAAAGGAATTTTGGAGGACTTTTGACCAATGCAATTTGGCATGACAGAAATCCTTAGAATCACTTAGATTTTCTATGGTAATTATATGCACTGAGAGTTAATGAGAATGTGTAAGAAACGCTATTTGTTTCTGTCTGTAATGTGAATAACCATCATCAACTTCACAGAACACGGAAGACAAAAAGCAGATGTTGAAGTTAGGTTGGTGATAATGGGCTGTTCATAACAGAGTATTTTTATGTGTTCCCCATGGTGATATGCAAATATTTCAGTTGAGCAGAGTTTTAGGTCATATATCGTTTTCTTAACGATTTATAACAAGATTAAGAATCATATTTGCAGAAAAGCAGCAGAGTTCAGCGTAGTGCAGAGGAGAAGCAATACTGTCCCCTGTGAAGTCTTCAAGCATCCTGAGCTGAAAATTACAGCTAGCCAGGTGTCACGTGGAGTTACAGGAAGACTGTGTACCTGCTATCTGCTAGCCAGGTGTCACATGGAATTACAGGGAGACTGTGTACCTGCTATCCACAACAGTGCTTTATCGTAATTATTATTATCCAGACGCTGTGCTGTCTGCAGTTTGTAGATACTGAAAGAATTTTAAGAGGGACATAGCCAGAATTTCTCAGTACTGGATGTGGAGCCAAACATTTCACCTCTAACAGAGACTTGTTTCATGGCTTCAGACAAAATATCCACTCTCCTTCCATTCCCTCTGCAAATGAGGGCTAGGATTTGTGTCTCATGGAATGTTGTGAGATTAATCTTTTTCTATATGCATAAACTGTTTTGAAAGTGGAAAGGTCCAAGTCTTATTTTACAACAGCCTTGCAATTACAGCACAAATGGAGTAGGCCCCATCTCTCCTAGGAAAGGGACAAACAGCTCAGAACTCAGCAACTACTCTAGCCAGCTAGAACAAATACAGTTTTGCAGTCCATTGATTTCCATTTACAACGTCAAGTTTTATTTGATTTATATTTTTTTATCTAAGTGCGCCACAACAACAACAACGTGGGTTTTTTTAACCTTTTTTAATGAAGTGTCACTAGCACGTGGTTCTCATTAGCCTGGGGATATTTTGGATAAGTTAAGACAAAGGATCAGCAGGCAAACAAAACAGGGCCGTTTAGGACAGTGTTGATGATGATGCTGCCTAAAATGGTTTTTACCTTAGGATTTCTGAGCATATTGGACATAGCTGCATGGACTAGGTAAAGGCATCTCACACATATGTAATTAAGGCCAGAGGGTAACATCCTAGGTGTTGTTTAGTGACTTTTAACAAATAATGGTAACAAATGCATGAATGTTGCTTGGGAAAACTTCTGTCCTCTAATGTGACTCTCCCTGCACTCCCCTAAGCACTATGTGGTGCCTGGCACAGTGCTGCAAGGCATCAAGTTAGAATCCTCCCGGTGTTGAAAGGCTGAGGCTGGGAGTGGATCCTGGCATTGGGTCCTCTCCGTAGAGCCTGGCTTTAGGCTGTTTCCCCAGCTGGACATGCACCCTTCTCTCTCCCCTGTGCTTGGTGTATGGGCCACTGTCAGTGACTGTGACCACGACCAAATCAGGCCATGAGTGGAGGAGTCTGCAGCACATTGGTGCAGGTGCCATTATGTTCCCTGGAGAAAGTGGGGATGGCTGGGGAAGGAGGGAGGAGGGAGAGAGGGGGAGTAGCTGCTGTGGAGAGGAGCCATGCAATGGTACCCTCTGAGCTGGTGGAAGAAGTCAGGTTGCTGCTGAGTACCTAGGTGTTGCAGGGAGAATCTGACCTATCTGTGAATAAATAAGGGGAAACTTGCATTGTCATTGCTCTCATTGACTGGTGCTTATGGGTAAATGGAAGATCAGGCTGTCAGGCTGTCAGCTTCTATGAGCCCTAACTTCCTCCTGAGAGGGAGATGGCTACTTTCCCAACAATGGCCTCAGCTCTTTCGGTTACAGCCAGTCAAGTCCAATGACATCAAATATTAATCTGGCACAGAAGTTGGGCTGTCCAAGTACATTTTATAAGCAACAGCATATCAAATCCTTTGGACCTGATGACAATCGCTCCTTTGTTGTCACATCAGTCCGTCACTTTAACCCAGATTTTCAGTCAATTCAAAGGAAAGAAAACAGTGCTTCAGAGACCTAACTACTGCAAAAGTACTTTAAAAAGAAGAAAAAAAAAAAAGAAAAGAAGGAAGGTAGGGCTTAAACTCATCATGAAAGATCTCACCATAAAATCAGGAGAATGATCAAGAAGCCTTAGATGACCTCGCAGCGAGAGGCTGTGCTGATATTTTGGATATAGCTTCTCTGCAGGAGCACACTTCTGACGATCTCGAAACTAGTCTTTGGGCTCACATTTCAGAGCCTCAGGCCTGATCTGTTTGTGTAACAGCATTTATATTCCTTTTATAATAGAATTTCTGGTCATATAACAGGAATTTCTAGCACTTTGAAAGCACACAAACTTCAGAAATCCAGTTTCCCGGGTGGAACTTGAAAAGGCAGGACCGAGGCTTTGCACCCTTTCAGTAATTACCTGACTAGAGTCTCCTGTAATCGGGGAGGTAGATGCCACCTTCAGACTCTGTGTCAGGCAGCTCCTGCTTACATTTTCTCTAGCATCCAGAACTGGCACAGTGCTTTGATCCACCTCTGATTTTGTCTGTTGAATGTACAAGGAAAAAACAACTCTTGAGACAGTTAGCAGAGGGCAGAACGTGCAACCATTGCCCATTAACAAAACCACTCCAATTACTTGAGGGGAAAATGACAAAAATGAGAAGAGTTTTGCTCTTCTCTGCACAAGACTAGAGATGATGGGAGAAAACTATAACTTGACCCTAAATTGGTCAAAGGAAGCAAGGAAATAAAATATAGGCTAAAGAAGAATTCTTCCTCATAACTTGAACCAAAGGCCAAAGCACTTTAACGTATGAGGACTGGAAGATTCAGAGAAATAGCTGGAAGGAAATTGCATGCCTACAGTCATGGAGGAAAATGTAGGAACTCAATTTAGTAATATACCTGACATGACTCAAGAAAGGGGGAGTTTCTACACTGTATTGGCACCACTCCTGACCTCATTGTGTGCAGAACAGATGGCTCAGGGAACAGGTAAGGAATAAAAAGAGGCTTTTTATATGTTGAGAGAGATTCTTCCGTGGAGTGTTCTTCAGCAGGTGTTTCTGAGTGGGCTGCAGTGGAAGAAAGGGTAAGGAAGCCCAGTGTTATCATTCTTGACTGCGGAGTCACCTTTTACACGATGCTTAGAGGCATAAGCTATCCCAGCTATGGGAAAACGTGTACTTCAGAATGTTTTCCTTAAGAGATCATCATGAGTGCTTTCAGATGTCTCCTCAGCCCTTGGAAACCTGGGATGAACCTTTGATATTTCCAGACTTGGGTACAAGTATCTGAGTCTAAGCTGTTCGTTTTAAAAAACAAAAAAAAAAATCCCCAGCAAATGAAGAAAAAAACCACCTGAACGCGTTGCTTAAGGATGTATCAGAGACCTCGTGATGTCATGTTAAAAGCTACTTCTGTGGCAATGGAGCTCAAAACCCAAATGCATTGCTAAAGCTTAAAAGTAATTACTGTCTGGAAGGCTCGAAGATCTTGTGTCTATTCTAGCAAGTGTCTGAACATGCACGTGCGTGCACACACAAGCATGGGCCATCACGTAGTTGCCCGTTCCCTTTGAGGCAGCTTCAGCTGCGAGGACAAAGGCAAAATAAGCACGGAGATGGGAGACCCTCTCAGTCCTCGGTATTTTCATTGCAGGAGCTTGCAGTATAGTAGTCAATGCAGCAGTTATTCTGCAAAGGGAGAGCTCTGGTCTAGTGCTGTCAGTCTCCCACCCACCGTTCGTGAACACCTACATTGCCTTTAAAAATAAAAATGTAAGAGCTCTGAATACAAATGTGCGAAAGCTTTACTATTTAAAGGGATCTTCTGGAGAAACTATGTCAAATATGTGGCTCTTTCTAAAATGCCAGCGGCACCCAGGATCCTGCAACCTGCATCCTGCAACCGCTGCTTTTTGTGGCCAGCAGGTAGAGGATGAAGTTCACACCCTGCATGGGGCTGCCCCTTCTCCCAGCCGCCTGCCTCCTGCCATGCTCTGCTTCGCTACTGAAAGCATTTCCCAGAGTTGGGAAAGGACTGGAAATTGCATGGGTTTCCAGTAGGGAACCTTAGTGGTTGCCCTGAGTGATTAAAGCCAGTGGCCTGGGGAGGTGTGGGAGGCATGCTCGTGACCTCCAAGTGATGCTCCAGAAAGGGAGAAACAGCCAGATGGAGAGCACTGTCAGCAAATACCATCCACCCCGGCAGCACAGCTTTCTGAAACTCTGCTAGCTTCAGGCAAGGGCAGTTGCGGAATATTGCATGTTGTGAGGGATATGGAGGTGCAAGGAGAGCAGAGAGAGGGCAGGATGAGGGAGGATGACAGCACAGGCACTGTGCCAGGTCAGTAGTGCCCCATTCAGAGGCTCGGGTGCACCCTCTACCATCCTTCTGCTTGGTGAATGGATGCTGGTCAGTTTTAGCAGGTATTTGCGCAGTTCTCAGCTTCCTGAAGGAGTGAAAGGCCTTCTACTTAGGCATTACTGTTATTTAAGAGAAAAAGCAAGGCATCTGAACAGGAATGAAGGCATCAACACCTGATATCCCCTTTGCCAGGTAAGCCGATAGCATGAATAGGATGTTCATTCAGTCACAAGGCATTAAATATTTCTGCTCTGACTTACGCCAGCTCTGAGCTATTGTCAGAAGAACCATTAGCTGCTTACATCAAGACATTAAACCAAATGCTGGCTCCAGTGAGGTCAGTCATAACACTCAAATTGATTTCAACAGCAATAGAAATTAGCCATCAGTGGTCAAGAGGGAGGAGTGAGATGGCAGTCTGCTATCACCTCACAGTGCAAGCTTGAGTTAAATTCACTCAAGTTTTGGGACATACTGAAACTCTGTGTGTGAGTGTGCATACAACACTGAGGCGTGGCACTTACGGCACTAGGAGACCCAGTTGGGAGCTACTGAGAGTGGTGTCTAAACTTTCCTGCAAATACAGATGACTATTTTAGGAACCGATGGACATCCTGGCTCCCAGCTGTGTATGACTGACAGTGTCTTCTCTATCTCATATCACTTGGTGCTGATATTCTGTTCATTTAATTACTCAACCAGACAGAAGTATTAAATGATGCTTCAGAACTCTTTATTATGGTATATGCTTTCCAGTAATTATCTCCCTCATTCTCTGACAGTAGTGAGGGAAAAACTCCTCCTGCCTGAAAGAGTACTCACCTCTTAGAAATAGATCTTGTTCTTTAGCCCTTTTGTTTTTGTTTCCAGTTGCATTTAAATGTGCAAACCTCTGTGAATGCTCCTCAACGTACACTTACATTTTCCCTTGCTTTTAAGGGAACACACGCAGACTGTATTTTTTTAATTTCTTGTTTGCTTTCTATTTCTCTGTATTTTCCTATCATGACCACTTTTTAAAAGGCATTCTTTTCAGACAAAAGTGAATTAAGTTGCATTTTGTCCTATGCTGGACCTAAATTTTAACATTCGGCATTAGTCTGAACCGTTTCCTTTTAGATTGCACAAGAAAATCTACGGTTTAGTGTCGCGTCTGCTCTCCTGTGGTAATTAAAGTCTTAAGTTTATTATCATCACTAATAGTAAAGACTGTATCCTTTTTTAGAGACTGATCCAAACTGCTCGTATTTCCTGATCTTTCTTCTCATTGCTTTGTATGATATGCTTTCTGCCTCTTAATTGTTTCCATATGAAACGGCCTCAGTCAAAGCAGTTGCAATGAATAGTGTCCATTTCAAACTGTCAGCGTTTTGGTCCCAGCAGATAACCATGAGCTGGTTATTCCCTGCGTACAGTAGCACTCCATAAGGACAAGTAATAAGTTCTGCGGTCTCGTTAACTGAAAAACAGTCAAGATCTAACACTGCAGCCGAAAGGCAGCTTAGTAAATGTGGGTTCTGTCCTTTTAGCCAATAATCTTGATCCTGTTTTTGATTTCTGCACAGCCATAAAATTTGGCTTTCCTTTCAGTATAGCTGAATAGTGTTGGGAACTAACTTAGCTTCTCACCTAAGAACGGTGTTTAACATGTCCTTTGTCAATTAACTCGGGGGGTCCCTTTCATGTTTTCAGTACTGAGGCTGCTTTATTGAAGTTTAAACCCAGGCCCCTTCCTCAAGGCACAAAGCTCTGCTGGTTCTGTTGCATTTCCATAGCTCAGTACAGTGCTGGATGCACTTAACCGAGAGGTGTGAAGGAGTATCCTGGAAGAGACGGAAGCTAAATATATTCTGCTACAAGATTTCTTCCATTCCTCTCTCCACCCCCAGATCCCAGAGACTACAATGGCTTATGCAGGGTTTTATAGATGAAGCTAATGGTGGAGGGAGGAGAATTCCCGCGGATAAGGAGTTTTAGCCCAGTACCAGCACAGCATACAGCCTGGAACAGTGCTGGGGTGGGTTTTGAGGGAAAGCACTCCCACCATTGCTTCCAAAGAGAGGGCCTACACAATTGTTTCCAGGAAAGGATCCCTGGCTATAAGGAAGTCCTTCCCTACAGATTTGAAATAGGCACTTGGACAAGGAGGAGTAGGGGATGAGAGTTATCTAGACCTGCTGCACTTAGTGTTTTCTTTTGCTTGTTCCTTTCCCAGGTTATTTTGTTTCAAAATACCCTTTGACATCCAACTATCTGTATGCATCATTAGGCTTGCAAGTCTACAGTGCCATGGATAGTCCTCCCGAGGCCAGGTGCCTGGTGACTTACTTCCCATATCTTACAAAAGCATCGCCTTATTCAAGGAGGCCAACTCCATAAAAGCACAAAAGAGCAAACAAGAGTTTCGTCTTATTTGCCCGATTTTAGGCTTATGTAATCCCACTAATTTCATTTGCATGAGAACAGAAACAATCTCGTGGTAGAAATGATTTTACAGGGCTGTTATCTAAACCAGAAGGCCGAGCAAGACTCTACTTCACATGCAAAACCACCACAGTAGAAATGACCTGTAAAGCGGTTATTTTTGTTCCCACTCTACATTTTTATGCATGTCTTGGTATGTTGTATGTAGTGGGATGGAGGCAGAGGAGATCAACAGCTGAGCAGCCCTCCCTCGTTCCCATGTGAAAGTTGTCTACCTGATTATTTTTTTTCTCCAGGTGCAGAGAAGGAAATGAAACCATTAGAAGGGATACCTCAGAGCTGTAAACTCCGAGGGGAGGAAATTACTATTGCTTCAACAGGTTTGTAAGTGAATTATTTATGTAGCTCAATAGATTTAATATTAATCAGAGATGAAAGACACAGGTTAAACATGGTTTGCAAGCACATGTGTCGTCTTCTCATTTACTTGAGAGTAGATCAAGTTAAAACTGATCCTGGTACAGCCACAGATAATGAAGGTGAGAGAGCAGAAATGAGGGACAAATGAAAGCAACCCAAATTGCTTTTAAAAGTTTCAAACAAGTATGCTGCTGGAAGTGCTATAAAAGACAACACAAAAGAGCCAGCTAAAAGCCCTGGCTCGGGCTCCACTTTATGCAAGCAATTATAAGTCTTAACTTCAGCAGCTTTGTGCTTGTCCAAGGGGCACCGGACAAGCGAAAAAAAGTTGACCTCATCATCATGTGAAGTTTCCTATTCCTGTACTAAGCTGCCATTGGTAAAAGCAGGCAGCAAGAATTCCAGCTGTAAACAGTGATGTTCTGCCAATGTTTCAGCAAGGGTAGCCCACATTTTTTCCTCTCTGCAGCTGTAACACAGCTTGCGCATAAGGGGCTCAGTGGCTGCAGAGAGGGCTGCAGACCAGCCCTCCTTTCATTTGCTTCGCCAGTGAAACATAAACTCCTAAGTATAACTAAAGAGGGAGATGCTGTACTTTGTCAGGCAGTCTTTGAGCATCAGAGGGTCTCGTTTCTGTTCAAATGTTCATGGAAATAGGAGCAAGAACCCTTGCCTTCTCATGCACTCCCTCCAGCTGCGCAGCATAAGGACACATCTGCACATCTTGCACCCTCACAACTCATTCTCAGAGCTTATGGCTCTTGTCCAAATCATCCTCCTGGGAGAGAGGCAGGACACTTGCTTTTTGGGTGGCTGACCAAGGACCATATGGGTGGTATTGCATCCCTTCCAGAGAAAAGATACTCCTGAAACATGGGGTGAAATTCAGCTCACTCTGACTGCTCTGGGCTACGTGTTGGTGTGGAGCTAAAGGACCTGACGCAGCAGAATGATTAGTTGTCTTCCAACATGTCTGCCCAAGGCAGCATGCATGTGCTTCAGGATGTAGTTCTCAGTCTTACTTGCAGGATGGCTCCCTCAAATTTAGTTTCAAAAACACAGGGATTAGTGATTAACCATCTCACTACTTGCCTGACAGTTTTCTTTGGTGAAATTAAAAATGTCTCCAGAATGTATAATAGGAGTCAACTGCATTTTTAAAGCAGCGTGCATCTGCTTGATGTGCTTTACAACACATATCAGGCTGAAAAGTACACTTGGTATCTTCTATCCTACGATTGAAAAAGACAAAGAGAAAAAAGCTGTGGTTAAAGGAAGTCAAGGGGGAAAAAAAAGAGCTTTGGAGTGGATTTCAGGGGCATTAACCTTCCTTTGAAATGTGCCTGTGCACTTGTCATCTTAAACAACCTTAAAAATGCTGGTATTTTTTTCATGCTTTATGTCCTTAAAAGTCTCCCACTTGTTTTTGTTGTTGTTTGTTTGTTTTCCCATGCCTAGTCAATATTGTCATTTAAGCAACCAAAGGGTCTCTTCTAAATGATTGGAAAAAATGTGCTTGTAAAACTGCAAATACCTATTTCCCAAAATAACTAAAACTGCTGTGGTTTCAGGGACACAAATGATGCATTTTGAAATGGGACTAAATGTTTATTTACATGAGAGAGCATGCTAGCTCCGGTCTACTGGGAAAATAATGGGCATTAAACCCTATACAGCATATGGTCTACTGAATAAAAAGTAGATTATACTTAAAAGAGAGACGTGTGGTTTAGTGATTTACTTGTTTTCAAGCAAGACAACTGACTTTGAGGATTAGGAAAAGAATGACTATTCTGGTAGTGATTTATTTCTTTTGATTTTAAAACTCCATCAGGCTGTATTTTAGATAAAGATATTGAGAGAGGACAATAAATTAAAGCAAGAGCAAAGGCTAAAGTTTATTGTTCACTACAGAAAATGGTCCATCTAAAGGCAATGGTCAGCGCCTTCACTCAGTCTTCTCTGCGTCACTCAGTCAATGTAGTGAGCTTTAGGTACGGTCTTACCCAGACAGCGGTGAACTTCCTCCGTGGCAGAGGATGTCCACAGAGGTAAAGGAGCTGCCCTGTGCCCCCGCTTATCTCCGTCACCCAGCAAAGGGGATGGCAGGGGCACTCAGAGGCAAAGAGATGGGGCCTGAGCAGAACAAGGTTGTGATACTTGACTGCTCGAGCAGCTAGCACTAATTTGAGCAGCCCAAAGGTCACGACTATTTATGCAGATAAAAGGTCAATGGCAAGCTGGCATGTGGCTGCAGGCTATCTTGGTCTGCACTTCACTTGGAGCATTGATACAGGCTTCTGATTCACAGTTTGCCTCTCTGCATGAACTTTCAGGCCAAGCTTTGGCTGAAATAAAACATATTGGGGGGGAAATAAAAAAATATCTCTGCCATGGGAGTTGACACAAATTGTTGATACAAATTTTGTGGCTCAGGCTCATCAGTAGCTAAATCAAACCCTTGAATCATTATTTATAAAAGACAGCCAAATTCTGAACTCTTTGCTCAGTATTTAGTCAGCCCTTATGTGGATAAAGTCCTCTGAAAGCATGCCTGGGTACAGATAGAGGAAAAAAGTTAATAAGATGCTCAGGGTATGGCCTGTGAAACATCTACCAACTTCAACAGAGGTGGGGTTCTTCAGCTGTCAAGATGGGGACAAAAATCACTGTAAATGAGCAGGACCTTAGAGCACAAGACTAAATGATATGGTTTGAATTTCCAGAGCAGTTTCAGTTTAGGTGAAACAATGTCTGTTTGGGTGAAAAGGCGAAATAGATATACTACATTTAGTCTAGTCAAATTCTATACTAGCTTTGAAATTTTAGTCGTAAGTGCGTCATCCTTTGCTGTCATTAGAAAATGAAAACATATTTTAACCTTCAGTTCCAGCAGCTGTCTGTCTACCTGCACAAAATCTTTGTGCCATCTGTTATAAAGCAGCCTCATATATCCTGGTCCCCAGTAGGAAGTGTACGAAATATTTTGTGATGTTTCATTTCCCTCCCCCCCCCCAAAAAAAAAAAATGGTAATGGGAAAGCATCATTACATTGATTTGTTTTTCATCACAGAGGTACTATTAGGGCACTATGCCCTAATGAAGGTTGTGGCAATAACTCTATTTTAATCACTGCTTTGCCTCCCTTGGTAATTTTTTCATAGGAGTTAGCTATCATTCTGTTATTTTTGTTTGCTAATAAAAAAAAAAAAATGATAGCATGAAAACCTCCCATGTAGAAAGCCATGAAAACTAACTGTCTTCAGACCTGGAAAAGCATATTTTTTCCTCTAGCCATCTCTTCCCATCAAAACAGAGAATTACCAATTTCTTCCTTGACCGCTGTCTTCCTAGATATTCACGTGAAGGGAAGCTTAAACAGTGGCTTTTGCACCATTTACTCAGACACATTTTGTCAAGTTTATTAATTCCATTATACTCCTTCTTCACACCATATTTTGTGGGCTCCACTTTGAGCAAACTGAAATCAACCCATCAGAAAGGTGTAGGCTGGCTGGTGAATAAGCACATTTTGTGTGTGCTTTCCCACTCAAAATGGCAAAATCCTATCCACTGTGCATTTGCAGAGACTTTCTTGGTCACAGAAAAGCCAAAGAGAATCTCCATTGGTGACTGAGGCTCGCTGCTGTCTCCACAGACATTAGACATGCAATTCCAATGCCCTGCAATTCACACAGTGCAGCTGTGAGAGCTGGAACGGTAACAATCATGTGGCAGTTCTCCCAGACGAAAGCTTCTGGCCCATGTGTGGAAGCACAGGTGACTCTTGAAGACTTTCTCTTTCTCTTACAGCTCACCAAAGTAAAAAAAAAAAAGAGGCCTTTGCAGAATATGAACACATTGGAATACAGGCTGACATTTCCTGGACTTCATGCTAGCTCTTGTAAGTGTTATTAGTTCCAGTCCCTGGAATACAGAATTGTGCTATAAATTATGACTGTGGGATTTCTGATATCTTGGAGCAAATATGTTTTTTATGCTTTCCCTTCTAATAAGGTATTTTAGAAAATGAAACACATAAAAAGCAAAATCTTGCTCATAGTTAGTGCTGAGGACCATCTATTCTTGTACTTCAAGAACATGGTTTAGAAAGACAATCTCCTACTGCCTCTGCCCAGGCAGCTTTCTCAACTTCCAGAATGATATGCTGGTGAGATGAAGACATGGAGCTACGTTTTCCTCGCAGGAGTCCAGAAAATACTGAAGGTTCATGGACAATGTTGCATCAGAAACCCTCGTAAAATGGAAGCAGATGTTTATCTCTTTAAAACAAAACAAAAACAAAGAAAAGATTCTGAGTCCCACTGGCTTTCCATTCTTAATCTTAGTCTAGAGCCTATGATTAAATGTCACATCTTCCTCCAGCCTCTCTCAGTTTTATGTGAGTGCGCCTATCTACTTTTTTGGACTCTACCGTCTTGTTTCATTTTAGTGAACGATCACAGCATAGTTAAAGACTCGGCTTTAGGTCACCTGAATCAGCTTTACGACGTTTAGCCTCGAGTAGGGGAGTTGTATAATCCCCACAATAGAGCTCTGTATCCGCTAACTGCAAACCCAAACAGCTTCTGGAGTGAGCCTGGTGGTTTGTGTTAAGCACCACACTGCTAGAGCTGCCTTGCTATCCACATCTGAGTTAAATGCTGGTTTTGATACTCCTGCATTGCCTTCAGCATTGACACAGCTATGCCACAGAATACTCTGGAAGTGTCTGTGAACTTACTAGAGAAAGCACAGTGGTGGGAGTAATCCCCCGTCCTGTTCCCAGTGATTTACAGACACTGTGCCATCCAGGTGTGAGTGCTTCAGGGATCAAGCACAAAGGACAGGGCAAGGCTTTCCCCATGCAAGGGAAAAGCACAGCTAGTCCCACAGACGTGTTTATATTAGGGGTGGTGTCTTCCCAGTCAACCAACCTTTCTTTTTTCCTAATGGCTGCCGCCATCCTGGTGAAGTGAGTGTAGCTGGATAAGCAGTCATCCCAGTTCCTCCCAGTTCTCTGCATTCTGGGTTTGTTGGATCAATACACACCCTCAAGATACCAGAAATGAGGATGTCTCCTTTAGCACCTTAAAATATTGCATACACCAAAGTTTTCCCTTGCTGAGGGATGAATGGGCCTTCCAAGTACACGTGGGTGACTAAGTACTTATTTACAGCCCAGTTTTATCCGCACAAAGTTGGAAATGGGGACGAAGGCCCTTCCTGGGGTGGCAGGTTCTGTGACAGACAATGCTGTAAAAAATTAGACCCGTTACGCAAAATCAGCCAAGAGCTACCTTCCTCCTGCATGCCACAGTTAGTCAAATGCTGAGTTCTAGTACTTGCTACAAGTAGGCAACTTTTTTTGTCCTCACCTCAGGAATTCAGTTATAAAATTTGAAATTAATGTCTAATCACTTTGTTCAAATTATTACGGTCATCTACACAGGAATGACATAGCAAAACTTGAGGAGGCAACCATAGCGTTTTATACCATCACACGGCATTCTGTGTACATCAGTCCACACTATCCATTCAAGTATTGTTGAAAAGATTAAACGTACCACATACAGGAACTGTGAAAATTGCCGGCATATACAGCTCATCTAAACTTGTAACTCAAATTGCTTTTCTAATTTGTTGCCCCGATCCTGAAACTGGACTTTTATAAGACTGTATTTCTGCATGGAGGAAAGAAAAATACCCCAGTACATCGTACAAGCGTTGACAAATCTATTAAATTACATACCAGAGAGAAAAATTGTCACATTAAAAAGTCTGAGCTGGTAGAGCTATACTGGACCATTGCGTCACAGGAATTACAGTCAATTCCCATTATTGCTCTGTCAGGGGTGTCAGAGTCGCAGCCCGCAGCTGCGGCCGGTCATTTGATGTATTTCCCTGCCTCTCGTGGCACATGCAGGCTGCAGACAGTGTCAGCTAGGCTGCTGGAAAGCAGTTCTGCCTCTCCAGGCTACCGAGAGAGGACCCTGGCCTCAACATACCTGAGAAGCTGCTGGTTTACCTACCTGAGATCACTGACAACCTGTTTGTGAGAGGGGTGAATTCTCCCCTCCCCCATTAATTTCACTGGGGTGTTCGCTTTAATGCTTAGTAATGCCGCTGTAAGTGTTGGTGTAATTTCACTGGCAGTGTAATTGCAAGTTAACTTCGTGGCTGATCTCTTCAACAGATGGAAGCAGGGTGGGGGTGGTGATGAAACCCACAGGAAATGGGTGCTGCTGGAGGAAAATGCAGATGGAAAAAGGAGGCACATTAGAACAGAGAAAGGGGAGAGAAAGAGATCCAGGAACCAGGAGGCATGCAAAACATACAGCAGAGAGAAGATGCACTTCTTCTGCCTTTAGAGAAACCTGAATGCAACCAAAAAGAGATGAAATAATTTAATAAATTGCAGATACCCAATGGACAGATACAGAAATAAACAGTGCAGCGGTCAGGTTCTCCGGGACCTGATGTTCTCGCATTCAAGACCCTGCTGCTCGGCAGACCCTTAGGCCATAAAAATCCTACATTTTATTTATGCTGTGGGCCTCACGTTTTTTTACAGCCTCTGAGCTCCTGAGATAACCAGAGGCAAACTCCAGGAACAGGACGCAGGCAGAACATGCTGTCTCGGTACAGCCCTTCCATATACTTTTCGTCAAATCTCTCAGGAGCCACTTCACAGAAATATACTTCCTCTCAACCGATTCCTTGAGTAATCTGAGTAACCCACTCGCAAAGCTGGGCATTGGGATATTTTGCCTCTTCAAGGTACTGTGAGGATAAAGGACAGATGCCAAGGAAAGGGCTTGGTAAATCAGGGCCACGCACATGTGGGCGTTTTTGTTGCCAGGACCCAAGCTGATGTCTCCGCAGGAGATGGTTTCGCTCCACACATGCACCAACACTCTGCTCTGCTCCAGATCTGAGGGTGCAACATACGTGCACTCTGAGCAGCGCTAAGCCACTTCTATCCCAAATCTAAAGCGGGTGATGAACTTTTCGGTCAAAAGCTTGTCTGCAGTGATTCACACCTCTGGGACTGGAAAGAAGTCGGGAACGTCAGAGCAATTCTTAAAACTGAACCAAAGGGGGCATGAGGAGGAGTAAAACTGCTTGAAGCCATCTTGATGCCTCATCTATCTGCGCGAGTTGTAGCCTGACCATAAGGGTGGAGATTTGCTCCCATTTAGTATTGCAGAGGCACGAGCAGGTGTGTGTAACAATAACCGTGGCATTCATTGCTTTCTCTGAAAAGTATTTTGTTCATCTAGGTACACACTACACATTGAAAAAAGGTTATCAGGATCTGAAAAGACAATGGTTTAGATGTGCTTGATTTGTGAACTACACTTCAGCGGAAAGGAGGCCTGAAAGACTAGTGTATCATAAAACAGTAACTGCAGATTCCAAGGCGGAAGGCCAAATGTAAGTATATAGTTTTCTGTATGATCACAAAGTGAGGTAGAAAGAATGAGATGAGGCTTGATGAATAAGTTTCTGAGTATTAAGAAATGAGACCTTGTTCTGGTTTGGGTTTTTTTTTTTTGCCTCCTTTTGTTCCTGTATTCAGTGGACACAAGATGAGCTCTAAAAGGAGAGGAGGCCTGAGAACTTCAATTAGTATTCAGAGGGAAAAATTCACATGATTTTTCTTAACGAGTTTGTTCATGCCTGCCTCCTCCCCATCCTATTTATATGGCCTACAAACCAAAGCCTGCAAAGAGCCGAAATGAATGAAACGTCTTTACCCTGCGAAGTGAGAGCCATTGCTCTCGTTTGTGCAGTAACAGTAATGGATAGGGATAAAGCACTATTCATTTCTATGTATAAACATGAACTAAGTAATTCTTGGAAGCGATATGGAAGTTGATAATTTTTACTGTAATGTGACTGATAATTTGCACTCAAACTTTGGTCAGAAAGCCAGGACTTGGGTCCCTGAAGTTCAGTAACATATTTATGGTCACAAAACAGGCATTGTGGTTTTTAGAGACGTCAAGCAGGCCTGCTTTCACTGAACTAGGCCAACATCGCAGCTACTTGTTATCTGCTGATTTGAAGTACACTGCATGCCTTTGAAAATGTATTTGCAAGTTGGAAAATCGCGTCTGATTTGTCCACATACTTCCTTGAAAAAACCCCTGGCAATACCCGAGGTTTTAGCTCAGCATTGCCAGCCATCTGTCCTTCTCAGGCACTGGACCAGGCTGTATGTGGTTTGCAACAGGGGAAGCTGTTCTTTTAAATAATGCTCCCAGCGAGGAAGCATCTTTGGCTTGCCGAGCGAGGTGGGAATGTTTCTGGACTGTGCTGGATGCGGAGCGAGTCCCATTTAGTAACTCTGTGGGTGAGGCCTTCTGGAGCCCAGCGAGACGAGGCTTGAAATGCCCTGGCAACGCGCTCTGGGGGGTACGTTTCTCAGGTGTACGCCGGCGAAGCCTCCCGATGAGGATGCACCAGGAGAGGCTGCAGCCAACGCAGGGCCGCGGCCGCGCTCCAGCAGGGCTTCCCCAGGCACCGCTGGCGGGTGTGGTGCCGCCGGCCCCGGCTACGCCGCTCGCCACCCCCCCACCCGCGGGCTCTGCGGAGGCCGCCGCCGCCGCCGCTCCTGACGCGCG
>WBNH01007035.1:365438-466213 GCA_013401255.1 Urocolius indicus
TGCCGCCCGGCACACCCTGCCGCAGCTGCAGGCGCGGGGAGCGGGACGGCGAGGAGGGAAAGAGCGGGGCGGGGCACACCCCGAGCCGGGCTCTGCCGGGCCGGGTCGCGCCGCGCCGGGCCGGGCCGGGCCGGGCCTCGCGCACTGCGGGCGGGGGGAGGGGTAACCGCTTCCCAGCCCAGACTGTGCATGTCCAAGTGACGCATTGCAGGTACGAATCCACCAATCAGCGCCCTCCTTCTGGACGCGCTGCGCTCCTCGGAATTTTTTTTCTATAATCCTCTTCCGCCCAGAGAAATAGTCCCGCAGCCTGTCCCCTCCGGCACCCCCTACTTTACCACCCCCCTCCCCCGCCGCCGTTTCACAAGCGCAGCACTCCCGTTTCCCGCACCTCGCCCGTTCCTGCGCCGGGGCCTGGGCGCTCAGGGGCAAAACGGGGACGCGCTCAGGGTGCGGGGGGGGGGTGGCTGCCGAGAGGAGCGCGAGGAACCGGGACTTCTTTCGCAGCCCCGTTTTTCTGACGGGGAAAAGGGGAGGGGGGAGGGAGCGGCGCGGAGCGATCCAGACGGGCAGTGAGGCGGTTTATGAGGCGCTGCTGGCGGCGAGGCAGGGCTCAGTGTGAGGCGAGCCGCAGAGCGGGCAGGTCGTCGGTGCGCACCGTGCAGCTGTTAGCTTCCACCACACCCCACAGCCAGGCCGAGCCACCATGGTGAGTCCCCCAGGCACGGCGTAGCGATAAAGGCTTTGCAGGTGCTGGCCTGGGGCTCGGGCGCGTGGGGTGGGGGCTGGGAGGGAGAGGCGCAGGCGGTTGGTTTGAGCGCGGAGGGGAGCGGTCGCCTGGCGGCAGGCTGGAGGCGGCGGTGAAGGTGTCCCCGGCCGCGTGCGGCGGGGGCGCGCTGGGGTGGAGAGTCCCGCTCCGGAGGCGCCGTGTGCGTAGGAGGAAGCGGCGGTGGCCGAATCCCGCCTGAGCGGGTCCTTTTCCCGCCCTGGGGCCGTTGGTGTGCATTCAACATTCAAACTGCCGCTCGGCTCGAGCGGGGCGGTGTCGATGGGGGGGGGGGACGGGGGACGGCAGGTAACGGTCCCCCCTGGGAAGAGACCCGCGGAGGGGGTGCCGGGAGAGGGGAAGGGAGCCTGCCACGACGGCACTAGCTCCGCTTTCTTATCGCTTCCTCCCTTCCCCCGCTCCCCTCCCCTCCCCACCAGCTCATACGGCGTGTGCGGCTGAATGGGGCTGGGGGAGCCAGCGGCGTGGTGGCGGCCGCTGCGAGCGTTTAAGATGTCCGTCTCGCTAGCGAGGTGTGTTGCGCCTGGTAATAATGCAATGCGGAGTCCTGCAGCTTCTGAGCAGCATGATGATGAGGCGCAGGCTGCCTCACTGCACCATCTCCCTCCTTGCTAGACCTGTTGTCAGCTCACGTTGGAGCCGCTCTTCTTTCCCCTGCCGATTTCACGATAACGCCTTGCTGTTGGTGGCTCTGTTGAACAAGGGATCATTATTATTATTTCTTTTTAAACAGTTTTGGTTTCCTGTTGTGGTCATTGCGGTGGATAGTCCTGCGTTTTCTTGATCAAGCACAATTTATTTATTTTTTTTTTCCTAGCAATACATTTGCTTAGGATTTTAATCAACTGTCGAAATAAACTGTATTTTGTGGAATTGGAGGCTCGTCTCAAATTCAGTCCAAAGGATGAGTTTAGCCTTTTAATTTAAGTGGATCTGAAATATGTGCGAAAAGGAGCAAGACTGTCGCAAAAGCAATGCCAGTGAAGGCTTAGTACTATGTCTGCATTAAGAGAAGATGCAGTATAGTGGAATTGCCTTTTCATTCATTCGATACATGCTTTTAAGGAATCGCATCACTACCAACTTGACATGTCTAATGTGAACGATGGGTACTTAAAATTTAAAGATTTTTAAAGTTTTCTCTCTGGGCAGATAAATGAGGTGAAAAGAAGCTTGAATTTGTTCTTTTGCTTGATTTGTGAACCTAAAGAGCAAACCATCTGTAAAGGAAAAAAAAAAAGGCAGTGAATCTAACAGCAAAAGGCTCGTAGTGCTTTTAGTCATCATCTGCCCAGTACCAAAAATGGAGTATCTTCAAGCAAGGTCTACATGAAAATGGGTGTGTCCGGGAGGTACAGTGACACTTTGAATATGGTCATAGTTCATCCTGACAGACTGGACTGGCTAAACCTGTGAATATATGTTGTCCAGTACTGCATGTGCTAGGTAAAGCAGAATGCTTTGCGTCCGAAGTAAGCCAAGGTAATGTAAGCACCGTTTTAGCCCTTATGTGCTAGTGCGTCTGATTCTTGTTCTTCAGTTAAACAGGACTGTCCTTTTATGTCTAACACCTGTGAAGTATACTAAAATGCCAAGTTTTGGAGGGGAGCAGTGTCATCTGTTCGGTGATTTGTTGATAGCTTTACCAGGCGGTGTTAGTCAGCTCTGTTGAGGCTCTTCCAAACTGATCCCTGCATAGCAGCTATGACTGTAATGAAATACTACCTCTAGAGGCTGCCTCTGCCACTGAAACTACTGCACACACAACAGCTCCCCTTCTTCCTTGCCAGGCTTAGATTCTTTGTCAGGTCCTCAGCATAATCTGGGGGCGGGAGGGGACTGTAAACTGCTGCAGTAAAAACGAAAGTGCCGCAACATGAATGGGAGAGTGCGCGTCAAAGCTGCTGTGGGTTCCCCAACTTCATCAAAGGAGGTTTTCAGGTAGATGTCGGCTGTAGTAGCCAAGGAGCATGCCAGAACCTCAGGACAGACATGTTATGGTTGTAGTTCAGTTGTTTGTTTCTGAGGTTGGGCTGCATTACTGAAGATAAGCATACTGTTGCGTGTATGATGCTCGAGTATCTAGCTTAAATTCAAGATGAATAACTCCAGAAGACTCCTCTCAGGAGGGGGCTTGTTACAGTGGCCTCTGACTGGGCTGGTAGCCCTCCACCTGAGGGGCATGAGAGGGAGTGATCTGGCAGGCTTGCTGGCTCCGCCTTTTACTGCTGTTGCGCAGCAGCCCCTGCAGAGCCTAGCACTGCAGAGTACAGATGGTGTTTGTTCAACCTTGCCCCACCTCCACCCTTATCTTTCAACTGCCGTATACCTGTGGCTTCTAATAAGCTTTGTACTCTTCTGAAACACTGTACCTCTTACAGGTACTGACAGAGCTTATCCAAATTTATGGTTAGTAGCTATAGGATGTTTTAAGTTGCTGGAGGAGTTGGAGAGGAAGAGTTCAAGAACACTTAACAGCTTAGATGCTGCTTAATGTCGTATCTTTATATAAAACAGTATGTGACTCAACTTGGTAACCCATAAGTATTGACCTAAATAAACTGGGTTCTTGCTGCTTAAATCTGATCTACAGCTTTCTGTGGATATAAATATCCTTACAGAAATGTAACACATAATTCTCTTCACTCAAGCAATAAAAATGTAAATAGCATGCAATGCTATGAGTCTGTGTTAATGATAGATGTCGGGCAAGTGAAAATCTGTTAGGCTTCTGTTAAGTGACCAGTAGAATGCTTCCATCTCAAAGCCTGATGTTGAACTGGAGATGTTCTTGACAGTGATGCTGCCACCCTGGTCTCAGGTTTTTTAGAACTAAGTTGGATCTGAGGAACCATGGGAATAAATTCCCACAGCTGCTGAAATTGGAATGAATGGAGTCTATATCTGCACATACCCCTTGTCTGTGCTTTCACAAGTGGTTCAGTAATGTGCTTGTGATTCTTGAGAGTGAGTCTGAAATTACTGATTGTAGCCCTTACCTTGGGCTATTCCTGGATTGTATGCATGGCCTTTTATAGGTAGTTTAGCTCCTATGTGCTTGCTTGAGCAGCTAAATTCACTTTTGTTAGACAAGGAATAATTAGAAGCTGGTAACTTTGAAGTTTGTGTACAGTGAGAAAATGTAATTCAAATTGAACTTAGTAAAAATTGACAGGTGGTATATGTACCTTTATAAGTGTTTAATTGGGAGATGGCTAATACATAGTGGCCTTTGTGGGCACAGCTAATGACTGAAAATGTTTCTAACAGTCAAAATTGCAGTAATTATGAGATTGTTGAAGTGGTCAGGGTAGGAACAAAACTAAACAAGTCACGTTGAACTTAGGCAGTCAATATATATTTTTTTTCTATTTAAAAGTTGATAGGGGATTTTTGACTCTCTTCAAGTACCAGGAGGGCAAGAGCTCAAGGAGCTTCCTTGAAGGAAATATATGGCTTTATTACTGCAACTCGACTGAAACTATCCAGAATTTGTTTGAAGAATCAACTGACTTGAAAACCCATGGAAAATATTTCTACAGTCCTCAGACACCTTTGTGTTTTTTTCAAGAGTGAAGTGCATTTTGGATTTGGCCTCGAAGACTGAGGGGTTTTGTCACTGTTAAATCTACTTGATTCTAAATTATTCAGTGGTAGAGCAAAATGAGGTGAAATCTGGGGCTTGAGCCAACTTATATAGAAAATTGTTTTACAAGCCTCTCTAGTGGCCCAGTAAATTACCTTTGTGCTACTTGAGTGTCTCGACAACAGCCTGAAAAAGGTCTAGACAGCCCAATGACAAATATATTGTACTACCAGTTTAGGCTGAAGCTACTAGTACTCATTATATGACCCTTTCTCATGGCCAGGTCTTGGCTATGAAGTTTAATGTTAATTGTGGATTTAATTCTAGAGAAGAGCATATTTTATTTATAGCATTCTAACTTAGTGGAAGAGACTAGGGCCCCCTCAATTGGGGATTTGGGGCTTACTGCTGCATTGCTTAGACCTAAAGTGTTTAGTGTTAAAGCTGAGGCTAGTTTACCAAAGTGTTACTACTGGTAGTCCACTGTGTTAATGAGTTTTTAAAACCTGTCTAGAGGGACCCATGTGCCTTGAGTTGGCTGTTGCTTTAATAATTGATGTACGTGGTAATCCATCGCTTGGGTGTACCCCAGATATTGCAGGGTCAGGAAATGAGGACAGGCTACCAGTTCTTACTTAGCAAACTTGCTGACTTTTGATTACATTTAAGAATGCTACAGGTAAGTCCTGAAGAGTAGCCACCATATCTAGAGGCCTTTTTACAAGTCTGTATATTATTTTGCCTTGTATTTGTGCCACAACTATAATGTAATTCTCTTCTGTTACAGGCTGATCAACTGACAGAAGAGCAGATTGCAGGTGAGGTTTTTGCATGTTGTGTTGTTACTCCTACTTGACCTGGCCCATCACTTAATCCAGTGACAGTTGGTGTTACACAAGATCTTTAGCTTTCTTAGACACTAAAGTAGTATTGTGGAGTGTTTTAATTTGTTGCCTAAGTTTTAAAGGCTTATCTACTGTAAAAGCACCATGGATACAGGGAATCCGAAGTCTTGTCCTCTATAATAGACAATCTTCACAGCTTTACTATCGAGCAGACTTGAGAATCTGGTTTTTTGTTTTTTTTTTTTTTTCTCTCTCATGACTACAGAATTGTCCCAAGTGCAAACTGAAGGGTGGGAGCAGGGGGTGAATCTGTGATGAAGTCTTGGAATATGGAGTGTTCTTCTAACTGAAGGAAAAAAATAATTCATTTTGCGTTCTCCTGTCAGCAAAGATGTTTCAGAGTGGCTCGTTTTGGTGACAACAGAGACTGGCTTAATGATGACAATTCTTGATATTCCATATTTGGAACTGCATTTTGTCCTTGGACACAAGTGTTGTGTGCTGTTAATGGTGTTCTGGCGCTTGCTCTGAAATGCTTAAATATGCATCTCTTCCATCTTAGTCTTGGCCCCTAACAATGGTTTCTGTGCACTGACAACTGTCTGCTAGTGGCTAAAACTTCTGGTTATTGTCTCCTACTCATGCAGGCTGCACAAAGTATTATCTGTCACTGCTCTCTGAAGACTGATTTCAACTTCAGTAATGGATGTGACTTAAAGCTGGTAATGCAGAATTCAGCCTTGCCATGAACATTCAAAAATTTTTGGGTTTTTGATCTGAGAAGTATATAGTGTGAATACTAGAAAGTCAATGTGCATAATAAGTAAAATGGTTTTTGGAGAGTTCTGCTAGTCTAACAGTACCAACTCAAGCATACACATAACAGCCTCTAAGAGATATTGCTGTTTAACTACGGTTTAGCTCTTGAAGACATGTATTAAACAGAAGTGTCATAATGAGCTAGTTTGTTTTTACCATAACTGCCAAATTTGAAGTGTAAGAACATTCTTCTGTAGCTGTTAGACTTGCTACTTTAGCTGTTAGGGAGCTTGCTTTAACTCATAGGAGACTAATTATGGTTTGTGGAAAGTCTTTAGTCTATTTACTTGTTGCCATGGTACTGTCTTATGAGTAAGCACAAGCCAAATCTATTTCAATGTGAGAGTTTTTTTTCTGGAAGTGTCCTACATATCTTAAGAGTTTAGTGATCAGTTTAGTTGTAACAGGCTTTATCAATTGACAGTGTTGTCTTTTAAGAATGGTTCATTGTTCCCATTCTTAACTGTAGAAGCTTTATTACTTGATGTAGCTGATTATGGAATATAAACAGGAAGCTTATTAACACCACTTCAAGATTAGTGCAAATAGTAGCTGTTCTGTAATGATAGTATGGTTCTTGGAGCCAAAAGTGAGTATTAATAAGCTTGTCATATTGGAATAGAGGGGTTTCATCTGTGTGGAAGGAATAAAAGTATAACTTGGTGTTTGTTAGTATCCAGAGTAAAATGACCTTCCATTTCCCGTTCATCTGTGGTATCTTAGGAAGCAAATGTGTTTGCAAGTAAACTGTAAACCTCTGATGTGAAAATGTAAGCCCACTGCTAGTCTGTTAGTGTCTTGTACTACTTAGGAAGTGTTACAGCTGACCATGCAGTCTGCTTAGTTTTGCTTGAAGGCCAGTGTCTTGTGTGGGAAGACTGTCACAGGTACAGTTTGCATATTTGGCAGAGGCTGTAGTTTTAAAGGCTTGAGCCCTCCACCATTCCGTTTCATCTTGTCTGAAGATATTGAGCTTTTCCTTTGAAGGCGGGCTTAAGAAGATGGTACAAGGTAGAGAGAACATTCCCTTTTTAAAATATAAGGCCAAAGTAGTTAGACGCTTTTGGACTTAAAACAGATTTCCTCCCTTAGCTGTGAGGCACCAGGATACAGTTGATAAAGATTCCAGATGTTCTTATTTCCTATGGAACTTATTGGTCATATAGGACTAAAAGTTCTTGTTGTTATAGATGGGGGTGAAAGACTACAGGCCTTGTTCACTTGAAAGATACGATGTGAGGGTGGGTTTGGTTTTGGTTTTTTTTTTTTTTTTTTGGAAGCTGAGTATGTGCAAAATTTGAATACTAGTTGCAGCTTCATTTGGTAAGAACTAAAGTTGCAGTCAGATGCCTGTTTGATTAAGCATTGTTATTAAAGCTATATAGGTCAAAATCACTTGTGGGTGGTCAAGGAAAAAAATCTGAAGATGTTTTTGTCCCAAAGCAACTGGTCCAGTGAGCTATGCTTCCTTCCACTAGACATCAAAGAGAACTACATAGGCTTTTTGAACAAGTATGGTGTTGGTTATGCCTTGTTCCTTTAGGGTGCTGTGGTTCTCTGTTGGGGATCTGACCACAAGAGTTACTTATAATGTATTTCATAGTAGAAATAGTCATGTTCAAGTGTTGAGCTGCTGGTAGCTGTGAAGGGAACAATTGACATTCTCTATAAAAGTTCCAGGCATAGCTGGCTAAACAGTGTGAGAGCAGGAATGGTAGTTCTGGTTCACTGAACATATTAGGCTGCTGAAGACTGCTGTTTCAACTAGGAAGGTGGTACAGTGCAGAGATGCCTTGGAAGCTCTTGTTAAATAGGACATTTTGAACTAGGGTGTTAGCGTTCACACTCTGGACTAGTCTTTTGTGGAGCCTGGACGTAGTCCTTTATCTCAATGCAGTGTGCTTTTCATAAGGAAAAGAAGGCTGAGTGCTTGTAGACTGGCCTGAAGATGGGTGGCTCTGTTGCCAATGTTTTCAGGTTTCTGACAAGTCTTATCTGAGATAGAAGAGTTTTCATTTGCTGTTCCATGTGGAGTGTTGAACAGAAGGAGAACTTGCCCTACATGCTACATGAAGCCCTAAGGTGGTAGATGTGTTTCAAGATTTTTACACTGCAGGAAGCCACAATTGAGTTGCTCCCTAAACTTCAGTGTTTTGTAGCTGCCTTCACTGACTGTTGCTGCAAGTCATCCAAAACTATGCTGGGTGATTCTTGTTCTAGTCTAACTGTATCTGCATAGGTTATTCTTTGATCTTATTACTAGAGGTGGTTCCTAGAAGTGGTTAAAGAGGTATTTTAATTGTGTTCCTAACTTGATTAAGCATTTCAAACAGGAATAGGCTGCTGGTTTTTTGACTCGCTTTCTTTATGGCTGTGATTTATAGCTAGTTGTTTCTTGGCCTACAGCATCTTTGAGTAAAAAAAGTAAAGAGTTGTGCTCTGAGTGATTCAAGTGATTCATTCAGCCCACACTGAGTGGCCGACTTTCTGGAAAGCAGTTTTTGAATTTTGCACAAAATAACATTACCACTCCTAAGCAAGGTCACTGCAGTACTGTGAGGTCTGTTTTATGTCTAGGTTAGTGGTGATTGACTTTCATAACATCTAACATTTCGATTAACACTTGAGTACCTGACTCTTGATGAAGACTCAGTCTGGCTCTTTTGAGACCCTTTCATGATGGGCTATGAACTGCTCTACTAGGCTTGACTCAAAAAGACTTTTCTTCTCTAGCGTAAAACTTAGCTTGGAGGCAAAAAGTAAGTTTATTAGGAGCAAACTGAGATGAGTCCCCAAGACTGATTGGAATTACTGTTACAGGTACAGGTTAAATATAACTGCCTGTTTAGGTAGACTTGTTTCTGCTTCGTAATGTCCAAATACTGTATTGAAGCTGTTTTGCCTGGTCCTGTGGTAGTCTTGCTCTGAATCTTTATGTGCAGGAGTTGGCTTTTGGAACCCTTTAGACTGTTAGATGTAGAAGAGTGTTTTTTTCCTGGATGGGACTCAACTGTGGCTTTGGTATTATAGCTGTATTCATGAACTATTAAAAGCCTAGTTTTGTAGTTGCATTTTTAGCAGTTGCCAGCTTGTACTCACCTCAAGTGTTTCAGAGTATGAAGTGGATGAACTAAGACTTTATGCAGTTCATGAGAAAACACAACTTTTACTGTGACTAATTCTGGTCTGGGAAACTCACCATCTGGAAATATGACTGTTTGGGAATGTTGGAAAATTAACTCTTGGAAATGTTTCTGATGCAGAAGTACCCTTGAGTCAATTCATTCTCCAAAGGCATGATCTTAGGTGCCTTGAAAGCTGTAAAAGGATATAGACTTTGTAGAAGGGAATAGATAAGTATTTCGTGTTTAACTGTATGAGCCAGTGAGCTAGTTTAAAGTGTGTGGCCAAGGACAAACTCCTTTTTTTGGACTGGACAATGAAATGTGTCAAGCATGTTTTAATACTGCTGGCTACACAGTTACAGCTATTGTAGGGTTTTAAGAAGTAATATTGGAACAGTTAAGCAGCCTTAAAACAGTTTTTGACTGGTCTTATGAAGGCTGTTTTGGGAAACAGTAGGGCTGAAGCAGTTTTCTAAGCAGCTTTTGAGAAATTAAGACACCAGTGACTTTTCCTTGAACAACTGACTGGAGTTGTATATACACAGAGCAAAGAACTGAAGTCCAATGGTAAAGAGCTGGGAGAAATTATCTTCCTAGCTAGGTATAGCTGGTGGTGCTTGGTACTGCAGCTTCATGCAGCTGATGTTGTTTGGATTTGCATGTCCAGCAGGACTGAGCTGCAAAGAGAAGTTATTTTTATTTTTTGTGTGATTGTACCATTTTCCATGGACTCATCTGCTCTGTTACTAATAGAGCTGCTATTAAGCTGTAGGATTTGTATGAGTACTATTTTTTGACTTTGTCAAAGTAATTTTATATTATTTTCTTATAAGATAAACTATTTCTACCAAGGACATGGATCATTCTATTTGCAGATATATTTCTTTCAGTTCTGTATTTGGTATTACAATTATAGCAGACTGAGCAGCACACTGAAATTTTCTTTAAACAAAATCGTCTTTGTAATTCACAACAATAAGCAACAGTGGGTTACTAATGAATCAGCTTATTTAAAAGCTGAAGGGATTAACTCCTTTCTTGTTGTTACGCAGAATTCAAAGAAGCTTTTTCACTATTTGACAAGGATGGTGATGGTACTATAACTACAAAGGAGTTGGGTACAGTGATGAGATCGCTTGGTCAAAACCCCACAGAAGCAGAGCTACAGGATATGATCAATGAAGTAGATGCTGATGGTAAGATTATACTTGATAGTTAATTTAATAGAGTGCATAAAAAGTGTTTTTCTAACCACATAACTGTCTTTCAGGCAATGGCACAATTGACTTTCCAGAGTTTCTGACAATGATGGCAAGAAAAATGAAAGATACAGATAGTGAAGAAGAAATTAGAGAAGCGTTCCGTGTGTTTGACAAGGTACTGAAGTGTTTACATTAACAAATATTTCTGTAATGAAAAGTCAGTCTGACTTCTGAAGAGCTTCCTCATTGAAATGATGGGTATCCTCAGTCTGTCACCTAGAACCTGTAGACTGACAAGTCAGCTTAAAGTTCAGTCTACTGTGGAACTGTACCCAAAGTCAAATGAGTCATCATGATAGTAGTAGTAGGCAATACTATTAAGCTACCACTTGCTGTGATACTGAAATTCTTGTACAAGGCTGGCAGGGAAATGGCATAAATATTTACAGTGGTAGTCTTTTATATCTTAAGTCTTCACAAAGTAAATTGCTAAGTGAGTCTGAAGTTACTCAGCTTCTTAAGCAAGCTGCACTTTTAAACAGAAAATACATAATGTTAAGCACCCTAGGGTATGGGGATGAAAGTCACTCCAGAGCTTGGGTACACTAGTACTTCAAAACCCAGTGTCCCAACTAGGATGGAATATGTAGAAACAGTTCTCTGAAGGCCTTGTGACTTTGGACTCCATGGAAACAGGAGAATAAGTAGCATCTGTTCTGGGAAATAGACACTTGAACCAGACACTCACATACTTGAATAGTTCAGTGATTAAAAAATCCCTGTGGATAGGGCAACCAAAGTAGACTGTATTGGATAAGTTGTTTTTAAAACGTCTAATACTAAGGTCCTGGACAATACTTGAAAGTAAGCTTATGGCTGTCATTTGCCTTGTGCAAACACTAGTGGTTAAAGCCATGGTAACTTCTTAATGTCCAGCTTGCTCTGTGCTGTTCTTAACTTACAGTTAAGGCCTTAGACAAGTCTTTTGCAGTCTGCCTTTTTTCCCCCTCCCAGGATGGTAATGGTTACATTAGTGCTGCAGAACTCCGTCATGTGATGACAAATCTTGGGGAGAAGCTAACAGATGAAGAAGTTGATGAAATGATTAGGGAAGCAGACATTGATGGTGATGGTCAAGTAAACTATGAAGGTAAGGAGTTGCTAACCAATTCTTTGTGTAGCACTTTCATGCTGGTGAGTGTGCAGATACTGATAGCCATACCAAGTTTAAATAAGACGATATTCAGATGAGATGATCTCAACAGTTGGTGTTCTTTTGAGCTAATGTCTTTTAGTATGTACATTGCACACCACTAGGTTTAAGTTTGAGTGGGTTATTACTGCCGTTGTGCTGAAGGTGAAAACTATCCAGCTGTTCAGTGTAAACAGGCTTTCTAGATCTAATGATGGCTAATGACCAATAGAATAAGGAAGCTAGCCAAGACGTTCACATACTGTTCGTATCATTCTTTTCACTACTGAATGTTGATGAGACTGTAGGAAGTCACTCATTTTTCAATTATGCTTTAAAAATTACTTGGTAAGAAGGAAGAGCATCTAGAATACACAGAAGTTCCGAGACCTTTAGAAGACCTCTGAGTAACTTCACACAGATCAGCGGTAGCGTATTTCCTTTCTTCTTGGCATTGAAACATAAATGAAGTCATGCAAGCATGAAGAGTTCTGTTAGACAATTGCTTGCAGCTCATAAGCATTAAGCATGTTTTCATTTAAATTTCTGAACATCTTACAGGAAAGAGCTAGGGTATTTTCAGATAGATTATACCTGTACTTTTTCTGAGGTGTAGGTGGTGGCTTCCCTTTGAGGCCTCTTCGCTTCTGGCCTTACGGTGAGCACTGATCTGTGAGCACAAAGGTCTGTTTTTTGAGCAAGGCTGCTGACTCTACTTCTGAACAGACTGGCACTGTAGAGGCTAAGCATCTGTCTTATTTCCTGTTGCTCTTTTGGAGCTCGAGCAACCGGTTGACTCCTTCGAGGTTCCCAATTTCTTTTTGTTATTGTACGTGGAAATACAGTTCTGCAAAGTGAGCAAAAAGCCCTGTCCTGTGGGATCTTTCAATGTGCTGTGCATAAGCAATGATTCAGTTGCTTAATGCCAGTAAGGCAAAAGTATCACGTGAGCTATTTCACTTCGTGTTAGTTTGAGTTTCTTTTCAATGTTGTGCTTGCATACACCTCATGAATTGATCATTGCTTCAGCATGGTTTATGCTGATCTTAGTCATTCTTAGTTGTCTTGTTCCTATGTTTAAGGCAAGTGGTCATGAGGACCCTGTGCTCTTTTGTTTTGGAAGTAAGGCAGTCCTCCAGTGCATGGAGGTATTAATGTTTTTTATGAAGTTGAGACTTTTTGCCATTAAAGGGCGCTTTTAGGTGTGATTGATGAAAATGGAACTGTCTTGAAGATGCTTTTTTGACTGTAACTGAAAACTCGGTGTTAAAACTGTGCTCAGCTCTGCTAAGGCAGATTGCTTCTCAGATCTTGCAGTTCAGTTTTTTTTTCTCTGAATAACTCTTATGCAACTCTTTCCTTTTTACAGAGTTTGTACAAATGATGACAGCGAAGTGAAGACGTTGTACAGAATGTGTTAAATTTCTTGTACAAAATTGTTTATTTGCCTTTTCTCTGTTTGTAACTTATCTGTAAAAGGTTTTTCCCTTACTGTCAAAAGAATATGCATGTATAGTAATTAGAAGGCCATTCCTCCATGTTTTTCTCCTTTATCTTACTGTCATTGTTCTGATTTTTGGAAAATTGATCTAAGTAACAAATGTTGCATGTGGCTTACTCTGGATATTTAAGCCCTTCTGCACATCTAAAGTTAGATGGAGTTGGTTAACTGAGGGAACATCTGGGTTGTCTGTTTTTAAAAAACGTAGCTTTCTTTAGGAGACTTGGGTATGACTAGTGTGACAAGTTACATGAGGTAAGCTAGGGTTTACCATGCATTAGCAATTCCTTGGTTAAAGTGAAGTGCTGGCTCTAGTTCTCCACTACGTAAGAGTTTATTCTGCTTTCTGTGATGGAGGATGAGGACTCCTGTGGCTAACTGCAGGATACAACCATGTGAATAGTATATATACGTGTGGCTAATGCACTGGGAAAATCGTTCTCCTGGCTTACTTCACAGTAACTTGTTTGTGGCCGTACCTGTAACATGTTGTTGAAATGTGGAGTCTTAACATTGTGGACGATTGACAGTCAACAATATGAAACTTAAGTTGCACTAATGCAAAACGGGTGATTTATCCAGGTACTCGTACACAAGTTTTTTTTTGTACTGCTGGTCCTGTACCAGAAAACATTTTCTCCTCTTGTTACTATGCTTTTTAAACTTTGTTTAGCCACTTATTTTAAAAACAAAATCTGCTTATGGCACGATTTGCCTCAGATCCATTCCAAGTTGTATATTTGTTTTACAATAAAAAAATTACAATTTACCCATACTGTTTCAATGTATCTTTGAATTATTTACAGGAATTGTTCAATACAGTTGCTGCTCTGTGTTTCAGTATGTAGCAGTTTGGTTTGCTTATGCAATGGATTGGCTGTCTTAAAATAGCTTGGAAGGTGAAAACTTAGTCCTTAAACTCTGGCCCTCAATAGTATTGTTGACTTGAAGAAGCTTTCTTACTAGTAGTTTAAAATGTATTTTACAGTCTTGTGTGGAGCTTGGTGCTTCAATAAACTTACCGTAGTGACTGGCTATGCCCACTATCTGTAGACATTGTGAACTGGATGTTGACCTAGTTCAATAGTTGACCTAAAATTAAAATTCCTTGTTCGGACAACTAAACCTGTTTGCTTTCTTTTAATTATTTTGGAGTTTAATCCCTGTCACCTGCTACATCGGGTTAATTTAGTCTCACACCTGGGCTTTTCTGAAACTGACATGCCTGAGTTCACATTCAGGATGTAGTCAGCTCAAAGTACAGACTGGAAACATTCTCTTATTCGTTTGCTAATGAGCATTGTGCTTCTATTGTTAAGCTTTTTTTAACCTTGACAAAAAACGTAAAGCAGAACACAAACCTGGTTTTGATCAAGGACAAATCCAAGACCTCAAAACAGAGGCTGTTTGTTCCCCTTGCCTCTACGGGCAAGAACTGTGACTTAAATCTTACACAGGCGGCTATATGGTTATCTTGTTTGGGAATTTTGGTTACCTTTAAACAAATTGCTGGCCCTTGCATCTGATTACCTCACCGATGCCAGCAGAGCAGTTACCCAGTGTTTTACACCTGTTTTAATCATCTTTAAGGTATTCGTAATTGCAGTGAAACACTTGATTACATGTTTACAATCATTTGTCTTTATGCGCTGCTCCCTCAGGACTATAAGCAGCTCTTGGTCTTCCAATGGAGATTTGTCAAGTAGATGAAGTGTCAGCATAAGAATTCTTTAGAACTGTTGCTTGTGCACTGGCAATCTGGTTCAGGCAGCTTACACAGCCTAAGTATTCTAACAGTTGGGAGTTGCCTTCTAAAAAGGAGCGACCAAACAAGTACTTCCTGTCCTAGCTTCGTCCTGTGGCCTAGGAGCCTCAGGACCAAGACTTAAACTGTGCTTAAACTGGCACAGGACGAGAATTAAACAGAACAATCGGAGATGCCAAGTCTCGGGAGTATTGGAAGTGTCATTTTTAGAGGTAAGTAATGCAAAGAAGGATCTGACAAGAATTTGTTTGCCCATATGGTGTCTTGACTTCCAGTAGGCTGGGAATCATGCGCAGACCCACATTCTTCTGCTACAGTTTGGCAGGCACTTGGAAGCATTTGCTTAAGATAGAGGAGACTGTTCTCTCCTGTATGAAACACTGCCTTGGCCAAGATAATTGCCAAGATAAAACGAATGGGTGACGTGGGCTGAGAAGGCCACCTTTACTGTCACTTTAGCTGCTTCCTGTTTGGAGTGGTTAGTCACAGGAATCAAAGCTGCTCTTTGTTTAGTATGTGTTGCTGTCTTTTCTGTGAAATGCCCAGTTTCTATGTCAATATTGAAGTCTTACAGCCCTGTTTGCATCATACTTCAACTGCAGAATGGGAGTGATCCTTTTCAGTTATTTGTGCTGCTGGAAGAATGCCTCTGAAGGTACAGTCAGCAAAGAAGCATGGTGGAAACTAATGACATTGACAGCTGGAACCGAAACCTTTTGGCTGAGGTGCATTTGCAGGTGTCTTGCTATTGTGAAACAGTCACTGGGCAGACTGCTTGGATGCGTGTGTCTAGAAATATGCAGAAATTTCAAGTACAGCCTCTGGCAGCTTGCTAAGATACAGTCCACCTTCTCTGTTGAATATGGTGAAGGTTCTTGCATTCTATAATGGCAAAAACAAACTTTGGTGGTACAACACTGCAGAAAAACATTTGGTGGTGGTGTCTTTTCCTGAGCTTGGGGGTGAGGTGAGAGAGATCATGCCTGAAGACTGCTGTTCCCTTGAACAGTAGAGGCTGTGAGAGAAATGGACCGTTGTATATAAACCTGATGGGGAGGAATGGAGACAGGTACCGACATTGACAGGACAAGAGGCCATGGATGTCAATTTTTAAAAATATTTTAGCTCTATCTAAACAGGAGAAAACCCTTTTTGACTCATGAGGGTGGTCAGACAGTGGTGGTGGAGTGTCTGCTGGTGGTAAGCCCCAATGACAGGGTGCTGGGCAAGGGGTTCTAGCTGCCTCTACTTGAGCAGGGAGTTGGCATTGGCTGTCTCAGGAGGTACATTCCAATCTAAATGGTTCTGTGAAGGGCAAGTGCCCCTGCAAGCTTCTTCAGCTTGTGTGCAACTCTTGTGTGCAACCTTTGGCCTTCCCTGCTTGAAGGAGGAAGATGCCTGAGTGCTTGCAGTAGCCTGATTTTAAGAGTATGCCTCTCTAACTCTTGTTCGGAGTCACCTAGTAGCAGGACTAGAGAACGTTCTGTACCTCCAGGCTGTGAGCTGTCCTGGAAATGAGTACTTCCCTAACCACTCAGTGGGGGAATGGATTGCTGGGTGTGAAGTAATAGCCAGTAAGTGTGCAGCCTGTTAAGATACATCTGGTAAACTTGAGATGGGTAATGACTAAAGGAGATGGTGAGGATTAGGAGCCTACTTTGGAGATCAACCTTGTTATTTGAGGGAGGCTGTAGCTCATAACTTAGATGAGCATGTGATGCAGGCTTACAGCTAGTGGACCCACTGGAGATACTGCAGACTGGGGTTTTTTTTCAAATGGGGCCATTGCCTCTACAGACTTGGCAGGAGGAAGGTAGCGAATCTGCTCCAAGTAGGCCCTTCTAGGCATTGTTTGGCAACAACCCGGACACTTGTAGCAAAATGACTGCTAATGTCTATGTATTACTTCTATGACTATAGTGTTTCTGGTATGGTAACTCGGTCCAAATAAGAGAAAAGCAGGGCTTACTAATCGCTGTGTAAGTAAGAGGAGTTTGTGTTGTTCAGGGTTAATCATCATTGCTGGCCATTTTCAGTAGGAAAGGTGGGAGTACTTCAGGTTCTCCTGCATTTAAAAATGACTCTTGCACTGAAGTCTTCATGTGGTAATGGATACTTCCTTCTAATTCAGAGTTATTCTGTCAAATGGTAAGACTTTTCAGCTGAAAATGTTCAGTTTAGTGAAGAACTTCTGTTGAAAAGCGATCTTTTTTTTTTTCTTCCCCCAAGTGAGAGCAAGTGCATGTTTGAGGTTGACAGTGTGTATGAAGACACTGGGGTATGTTGTTGTCTAAATGGACAAAAAAGACAATGTTGAAGAAAATTGGGTACTGCATAGTAAATCTGTGCTTAACAGAACTTTGAAAAGGAGACAGCTTTGGGACAGAGAGCTGGTGGAGGGGTTTTTAGAGGAAGTGGAGTCTCTTTCCCTGGAGGTATTCAGGACCTGCCTGGATGTGTTCCTGTGTGACCTGATCCAGGTGGACCTTCTGCAGGGGAGTTGGACTAGATGAGATCTCTAAGGGTCCATTCCAACCCCTAGCATTCTATGATTCTTTGTGTATATTTTGTATTGTCAAGTCTCATCTTTTTTCTGCTTAGGCCTGCCTTTGTCATCAGCACACATTTGTGACTGGAGAACAGCCATATTGCATCCCCTCCCATTTCTGGTTTTGAAGAAAGTTCTTTCCTACAAGAGTAGTCAGTTGGTCAGGTTAGCTATTTGCTTTTGAAGAATTGAATCTCGGATAACTGCGCATACACTAAAAAGAGGGATTTTTTTGTTTTAAGGCCTTGCACTCACTTTACAAAGAAAAATTGGGGATGGGAATCTTAATTTTCCCGTTTCCTATAGGTGTGAGTCTGTGATAGTGTCCTCTTCAGATGATGTAAATGGCAGATTATATTTGAAATGGGTGACTCATTTCTAACTGCTTCTCAGATAAATACTTCCTGTGCCTTTTTTAGTATCAACTATGGAGAAGAGAGCAGTTTTCAGTGTCTTAAACTTGAGAGACCTGAGATACTGTTCAAGAAACTGCACAAATGGGAAAACCTTAAGACTTCAAAAAGATGTGGAAGATATGGTAAAGATGATATTAACAGCAATAGCCTAAAGATGATGCAGTAACTTAATAAGCTTCAGTAGGCTGTTGGAGGGAGAGTCTGCATTTTCTTGGCTGCTTTATGTGTGTGGAGTAGCATGTTGTTCCTGCTGTAAAGACTCGCCATACAAACCAGAGTCTCGTGTAGGGCACAGGGCTGGAGCACCTCTCCGAGGCAAACGGGCTGAGAATTGGGGTTGTTCAGGGGAGACCTTCCAGTACCTAGAGAGGCCTATGAGAAAGCTGGGGAGGGACTTCTTACAAGAGCATGTAAGTGATAGGACAAGGGGTAATGGCTTCAAACTGAAAGAGTAGATTTAGATTGGATGTTGGGAAGAAGCTTTTCACTGTGAGGGAGGTGAGGCACAGGAACAGGTTGCCCAGAGAGGCTGTGGATGCTCCATCCCTGGCAGTGTGGAAGGGCAAGTGGGATGGGGCTTTTGAGAGGTGTCCCTGCACACTGCAGGTTAACTTTTTCTTCTTGTTAGGAAAAGAAGTGTGAAAGAAAGGGATGGGGGAGGAAAATGATGAAAGAATGTATAATTAGGAGAATAGTGTAGGAGGAAAATAAGCTTGGTGCAAACATCTAGTAATTGGTGCAAGACAAAGTTCTAACACTAGGCAACACCAAGACTCAAGGTTGGAGCTCAGTCTTGTTCCTGTAGGTTGCTTTCATTTGACAGGGTGATAGAGTTAATACTTTTTTTTTTTTCCATCTGGAATAGAGTATTTGTTCCAATTGCAGGATCTGCATCTTTGCAGGTGAGACCTTTGGTAGGTAGGTGCTTGCTCGGAAGCTAAAAATGCCTATTGGCAATGCAGTATTTCTGTCAGTAGTAACTGACACCTTGATCAGGAAACAGCTCCAGCTCTCCATTCAGCGTCCCTCCCTCACTCATTGCAGTGGCCATCTCCTCGTGCTGCTGGCTGACTGGCTCTCTATGGCAAGGCAACCTTACAGAGGCCAGAGGCAGGCAGTCACTCTCCTGCTGGGTCAGACAAGCCCTGACCTGGCATGAGTTTCCTGCTGTGTTGTTGCAGCTCTACGTCCCTGGTCCCGTGGCACCTTCTTAAAAGACACATGCTTTTTGGCAGGCAAAGTGCAACTAATGGTCCTTGAGGGAAGGAATACTCTGCTAGCTTTCTACATCAGCAGGACTGTAGAGGAGATGTCTGTTTCCAGAGTTTATATAATTTTTTTTAAACTAAATTGAGAGTTCGTGGTTTGTGGGTTGTTTTAAAAAGTGTGAGATGATTAGCAACCCCAGGAGGGCTGTGGGGGTTTTCAGTTCCCTCTGTTTCTAAGGTATTGAAGCTTCTGGCTACTAGAAACTTTAAAAATCTTAAATGCCCACTGTTTTTCTAACATTAACTAAACTTGAAGCTTTTGAAAGACACCTTTGAAGCTCCCCATGTCCAAAGTGGAAATGCAGAGTCTTTTGTGGCTGCCAAATTATCCACACAGAATAGGAAAATCATGACCCAAGGTGTACTCTAAAGCTTTATGGTCAGCGTAGTCTTTACATTGATTCAAAAGGCCTCGAATATGCTTAAAAATAAAGCTGCTTCATGGATTAGGATGTGTGAAAACCTGCAATGATTTGGAATTGATTCACTGTCACTGCAACTTTTTTCCTTTTTAAAGGATGCTGGCATTAAGACAGACTCTGTAATTGATTTGCATTTTCAACTGTGAGAATGTCAGGTGTCTTTCCATGGAATTAATATTGGCATTCATCTATCCATATGTTACACTTTGAAAGGCTGACAAGATAAATAGTATTAGAGGATTGTCTTCTGTTGACTTTCGAGTGTGAAGAAGCCTTCCCCTCCAGCCCAATTACCAGGCCAGTTTGCAAGATCACCTGGCAGCAGGAGCAAAGGAGCAGTCCCATCAGGTCTCCCTGTTGGCTTGACCAGCCATTATTCTACCAGTAGGACAAATGTTCTTCATTTTTCAAGTGGGCTGTGCTGCTCAGGCTAACCATGCAGGAAAGCTACACCTCTCTGCCAGCTTTCCCATCCTCTTGCACTGTCATGCTATAGCATTGTAACTGGATTGGCACTGTGGAGGCTTCTGCAGGCAGCAGCTTCCCCTAAATCCTCTTAAAAGCCTGTTGTGGTTCTTTACTGGGCTTTGGAAGAAATGCTACCAAAAAACCTTTATTTCTGGCAGCTTTTTCATTCTCTTGAATTTGCCCATGTTGTGCCCTTCCCTAAGGAAGCATTAGCTAAGGAGACACATTTCTACATACCCTGAAGAAATCTCCATGTGATCTAAGCTGAAGGTCCCTCAGGGAATGGCCCAAATTGCCATGCTGTGCATTTGTCACTGATCTGGCATTAAATGACACTTGAGGATGGATGTTGTTGCCAAGGTTCTGATAAATTCTCTTTGCCTACTGGAGACGTATAAAATGCTTTTGCTGTCTTGCTCTTATTAAAGAGTGATCTTCACTACAAAAGCCATGGAATGGTGAGGGGAAAACACATGGTGGGGAATGTTTTATATCCATGGTCCTTGCTCTCTTGGCTGCTTCTATCCAATGATAAGTCTGCCTGCCATGTTAGCAGTTAAAAATCAGTGTTACGCTAGAGCAGCAGGTTAGAAGTGTCTACATCATCCCAAGACCTTATTCCTCATCTGCATCTGGGGTGGGAAAAAAAAACGTCCCTACAATCTTTAGTACAGGCAAGCAGCTATTGAGGCAAAATTTGCTGAATCCTGCAAAGCAACCTGGCAGTTTTCAGGGAACATCTGATGCAATTACATTTTCTATCAGAAGCATGGGGAAAATGCAGCCAATATTCAAATGTTTGTGTGTGTTTCTTTCATCAGCCCTCATCCAGCCTTCTCTGCTGTACTGAGCCAAAGGAAGGTGTTTTAGCCAAAATGCTGGCAGTTGCATCCATTCACTGTTAGCACAGTAGGATGAAAGGAGTCAGATAAATGGCATCCTCCGCTTTGGTTGCGCTTTGCTTCCTCAGAAGGCTTGAGAGGCAGACCCTACCTTGCTGATCGTGCCAAAAGACATTTCACTGCTGACCTGGCGTACCTCTGGGGAATGCTTTCCAGACAAGAGGATTCTTTTAGCCTGTAAACATGTCCATAGCTCTGGATTGATCGGCCATCTCAATAACTTTTGTCAGAATCCCCTTTCCTCTCTTTTTTTTTAGCAATGTCACTGATGAAACAACTGAGATCCAATATCTGGTTGTGCTTTCATCAGTCTTTGACTAACTTTTCATTAAGACAAAGGGAGAGTTCACATTCCAATTTTGAATAAATTATGTGAGAAACTCAACTGCTTAATCAGCCAATGACAGTAGTAGCCAGTTACGCAGTTTGAGGTTTTCTTCAAGAAGGTCAACTCAACTGCGTTGAAGCCTGCACACAGTTTTAAAGGAGAAGGCAAAGAGAGAGTACCTGTAAACCTGGACAGTATCTGGTTACCAAGGGCTTCTTGTGTACTGTCTTCCTGGCTTTATAGGTCTGAAAGGGATGGTGCTTGCAACGTACATAAAAAGAATCACAAAGAATATCCCAGCATCTGATATTTTAAAGAGAAGCATTTCTGTAGATAGGTAGAGAAGTGATAGCTGTGGCTCACTTTCAGAGTGTAAGTAGGTGAAAGCTCTAGGGATCGCTTCTGTAGATAATGTGACCTGTATTGTCTACTTCACATGAGCTTTAGAATATGTTCCCCAGAATACTTTGGCTTTGTTTTTTCATGATTTTCATCTATGAGAAGCATGAGGATGGGGGTTTTGATTTTCCCCTAGGCAAGTATGAGCAGTGTAGTCAAAGGTTTGCACTTTTGCACACTTATCCTATTTCCTCAGTTCTTACCACCCCTCTCCCCTTTGTGGATGCAAGCAAGCCCAAAATAAACCTCCACATTCACCTTTTAGGTTCTTTCTGTGAAAAGCACAGCTGGTGCTGCTCTTTTATCTCTTTTTTTTTTTCTGTTCAAAATATAGAGCAGGTGGGGTTTAATTTTTTTTAACTCAAGCACTTCTGAACTTTTCTGGCCCACAGTAATCCTTGTGAGAACTTCGTCATCAGACAGAGCTGCTCTTCACTGCTCAAAAGTTGTCTTCCCTGTGTCCTCTTGGGCAGGACTTCAGTCCTGAATCTGTATGCTTGAGATTGTCTGTTAATCACACTATGATAGGTACCCAGCAACAAAGCTCTTCACCTTTTAAATAGAGTTTTTATCTCTTAAGTGAAGCTTAGAAGGCAGTTCAAGACCCCCACAGAGGACTGTTGAATACAGCTTACATAAATCTATTGCCAGGCAGAGAAGAGCCCCAATTCAGATCCTTGATACTGCTCATGATACACATACATTGTAATTCACTCGTCATGTCTTTACTCGGTGTCTTCTCTGCTAACTTACAGCCCCAAAGCAGATCCCACACAGAAAATACTGTTCCAGACTTGCTTGCTCTGTGGCACAGCACAGCAATCTCAGTAATGTGGAGATGAAAGCAGAACTGGCATGTGAGTTTTGAGCCTTTCAATCAAGCTACCCTCCATCAATAAGTCTGACAGTCTCAGCTCAGCTTAAATTAATCTACTGAAGAGGTTTTTGGATTTTGCTATCTATAATTCTTCCGGTTTTTGCTTGAAGACTTTAGTATTTAATTTGTATACTAAGGGTGGGGTTTTTTTTTTCCCCAAATATCCTCCAATAAAGGAAGATTATGTTGCAATCAATATTTTTCCCCTCATTCAGAGCAGTTAAGATTATTCAGTTAGGACTTTAGAAAAGCGTTGGAGTGTCAGGTTTATGGGGAGCTGTGCTTGAGCAAGCTCTGAACCTTCAAAGTTACCCATTCAAAACAGTGAGCCATACTTGCAAATCAGATTCTGCCTTCACCGTATTATTCTCCCCTGACATGTGGAATCAGGAGCTCGAAGGTCCTGTTATCCTCCTGCCTGTGCTGGCCTTTTCTTCCAGGATATTAACACGGCACCAGGGTGCTAAATCCTCAGCTCCCTTCCAGCTCCCAGCTTTGCATGCAACTAAGTAAATCAGATGAAAATGACATGACAGGAAAACTGATTTATGTATTCCCACATTGAAGCACACCTGCAACTCTCACTTATGTGCTTCCACCAAAGGCTACTGAAGCCTCCTGTCAATTCCAGCAGTATGTGGATCAAGCCCACAGCTGCTCTCTCAACTGTCTGGGATACGTTCTGATGCTGCATATTTTAAACAATATGCTTAGTTCCGACTCCCTTCAATAAAGCAATTAAGTGTGTAATTAGCTTGAGTAAGAGGTTGAAGCCTGTGCTGAAAGTCAAGTCCCAGTTCAGCAAAGTTCACGCTTAAACAGTAATTTACATGAGCAGCCACCCTCCTGCAGCCTCTGAAAAACAGGGCTTCTGCAGACACACAGCCCTGGTGCACATCACTCTTGTTACAGATCTTTCAGACCAGAGTTGTCTAAAATCCAACCATTTTGAAGCAAAAAACCGCTCCAACTTATTTGTGTCTAGTCATGTACATGAGTCCTTCATTTTACAGTAACATTGGTTACACTGCCTGAGGGGGTTCATAATGAAAACCAGTTATTTTGAAGCAAAAACTGAGAAGCCATTGAAGAAATAGACGCAGCAAAAACAATGTCTCAGCTTGCTGTAATTGCTTCTTTTTCAAAGCCCAGGCAGTTCAGATTTTGTTCTGCTGTCCAGAACCTTCTCCGAAATGTACTTCACTTCAGTAAGTACTATGCAAATGAATATTTCCACTAATAAAATAGGCATGGACAGCTGAAATGCAAATGGTGTAGGTAAATTGCCATGTGTTGGCTGAGGCATTGGAACTCTATGTATGACCCAAGCACATGGGAACTAATTCCAATCAGCTGAGCCCTCTGGATCGTCAGCTCAGCTTAGTGCTATCAGAGGCTGCCTTATCTGAATGAAGTCATGCTTGCCAGAGACTCCTGATCAATGAGATCCAGCGAGTCTCTCCCTGATAGCCTGAGAAGTGACCTCCCCTGCTTATTGGCTGTAGTCCTGTGCAGAGACTGCCCCAGAGATTGCCCCTTTCCACAGCTAGACTAGCAGAACAGGATGTGTGCCCCACCTCAGCCTCAGCTGCTTTATTGCCACAATCTGCTCCTTCCTTTAAATAAACTGCAGGGGAAGTGAAGTTTAAGCTAAACCAACAGATTTCACGTGGAAGCTGTTGAGGTGCTGGCTGTATTCTCATCTGTCAACTTTGCCATGAGCATGACAAACACAAGTATGGGGCTGGTGACTCCTTAAATTGTTGCAGAGAGGCCTAATAAGCTCATCTGTTAGTACCATGTCACCAGTAACTTCCCCTCAGTGGTGAGATTCCCGTGACATTCTCAGCCATTCATGTCTATGCTTGTGGCTGCACTGGGCCACATCTTTTAAGCACTGTACTTCAGGAATTGTCTTTTTGATGGTTGCAAGGCTACTGCTGGAAGAGAGGTGTCATCAGCTCAAGTCTACAGGGTTTTGGCTGAAATCTCTTCAGAAGGCTACTAAAACACTTCAGCTTTCTCTTTGTTACCGTCCAACCTTGAAGGCCCTTTATGGTGCTCACAGTGAAAAGCAATGTATTATCAACCATTCTCTTAAAAAGAGCTAAACAGCTCTGAGTTTTTTCTTCCCTTGTAAGGGTTTAAAAGAACTAAGAGCATCTGCCAGAGTTAGATGGAGGTATGTTTTGGCAGTGTGGCTAAGATGGATTCAGATTGTAGATGAGCCAAAGTATGACTATTTCTGCAGCTGAAAACAGGAGCAAGTGAATTGCATGCATGTCGTGTCTGTGTGGCAGGAAAGGGATTTGTAAAACTCTTTTCTTGCTTAAATTGCAATTCCATAAAATTTTAAATGCCTTCAGCTCTTTCAGTATTGATGCTAATCCTAATTACTTTAGTAGTAGCATGAGTTCTCTGGCCTCTGTAATACAACTCCTGATTTACTGCAAGAGATCAAGCTCAAGGCCACTGCAGCTCCATTTTACTACTTCACTCAGAATATCCTGTCTGTTGTTTATTAAATTGCCAGCTCCACCTTCACAAGTAATAGCAGCCTGTGTAACTCCGAGCTACCTATACTTCCCCTCTATGGGTTCTGTACCCCCCTGAACAGCCCTCTAGTCACACAACTTCCAGTAAAAAACCCAAAAAGGTGTATTTTCACTGAAAAATGATCAAGTTATTCTACCACTGGTGTATTATAGAAGGAGCAACTGCTTTGGACAGAGTCACTGAGGTGAAAAAGATGATGTCTGAAGTTTACACTGGTGAATTTACTACATTGGAAATGGGAGTGTTACTGCAGTCTTCTTCCAGGAGTACTGAACGATGGGGCGTGCTGAGCAGCTGGAAAACAGCCTCCGATCAGTACCACGCTTCACAAAATAAACACCTGTCACAGCCCGCGTGAGGCACCTCAGGGAGCCTCTGCGTGATCTTCTGCAGGAAGGCTTAGGCTTTCTCTGCCCACATCCCACGCAGGTGCAGGCTCCAGGCAGGAGCGGAGCTGAGCAGCCATGTTAGGCTGGCAGTAAGCACAAGTTCAGATTCCCAGTAGGATTGCTAGGTCAGATTTGGCATTCTGATGATGAGAACAAGGCTCCTGGCTCAGAGTGACTCGTGTCCTGGAGGTGCTGCTCAACAGAACCAGTGTGCAATCTTGGTTGGATCTGTAGAAGAGGTGGACAAAATGCCGCCTTTCACTTCCCACACTCCAGTGGACTGTAAAACTGCTCGATTCCCCTCATTCACTTCGTAGGGCCGATAGGCACCTAACTCGGTGGTGTGAGTGGCAGCATTTCACTTTGCTGTTAGGTATGGCATTATTAAGTGTGACACCTTCCAATCCCCTTTTTGGACAAGGCACTAAATATCTCTGTGTGATTTATTTTTAATCTTCCCTGAGGACCAGAATTTACCTTTTTTTTTTTTTAATCATATTTTATTAGGCAGCATGTGTTCAGGGGTCTACTAATCTCTCTAAAGCTGACACTCAAGCCCGTCTGTGCGGCAGTTTGTTACAACGCCGCTAAACCCAGCGCTTTAATTATGGGATGCCGGTTCTTGCTTCTCTGTTGTAAAGTGAACGGAGTCATTGCTGGTTTCTATTTTTGCATGAAAATGATTCACAGTGTAGAATGTACTGTACTACAAAAGGGATGGAAGAAAATAGTTCCATGGTACATGCAGGGAGACAGAAGCAATGGCCTGCTGCTGCGATTCAGGCGTGTGCTGCCCAGGCATTCCAAAAATGGCTTTCTTCACAATTAGCCGCAAAATCTGTAAACCATAAAAGGAAAACCATTGGTCTAAGAGCAAAGTGATTTCGGCTGGCTGCTTGAAATAAAGGAAGGTGCTAACTCGCAGAGCGGGTGAAATGTCGAAATGGCTGGACGCTGACTTGTGATTAACTTCTTCATCGGGCAGCCCAAACTGGCAGCCTTTGCTCTTCAACTGAGAAGACTTCCTGTGCTTCAAAAATCAATACTGTCTGATGAGAACTGGCCACTGATGTTTATTAATGGCTTTGACTATGTCGTCAGAGCCCTGTATGCAGCCACTTGTTGAGAACAGGGGCACCTAAGGGATGGCTGAACTGCAGCTTCTGATCCTCTGGGGAGCTGAGAGGCTGCTGCTGCCCACATATTCCCCGCAGAACAGACTTGGCAGAAAGAAGGCAGTGAGTAGGCTGAGCCCTGGCAGATTGCTCTCCCCCCCTGCACAACTGAACAGTGAAAACAACACTGCTGAGAGCGCTCAGCTGCATGTCAGATGGAATACGAAAATGTAGGTGTTGCATCCCTCAACATGTCAGCATTTTTGGGACCTCCTCGAGCTTGGTATAACCAACTGTGTCTCAAGGACAACAGCTTCTTCCAAGGCTCTCTATGAGGTCTTAGGATCTGCTGTCTTTGACTAGGAAAAAGATTGTGTAGCTGGAGATGGGGCAAACTCCAGCTATAACCAGCAGAACATGTGGTAACACATGGATCCCAACAGCTTTTGACATTATTTGGGCACAACTCTGGGAAAATACACACAAACATAGGTACAGAAGCTCCTAGTGGAAAAGGCCATTTATTGCAGTTGCTAATTCGCTTTTTAAAAACCAGAATCAACAGATAAAATGCTTGTGTATGTTTTGCCCTTTGCCTGTCAGGAATTCATGCTGAAGTCAGCCACAGTCTTGGCTGTGTTTCTCACAGCAGATAGACAGGACCTTTTGCCTTTTGAGGCTGAATGTATTTGCTGATCAACAGTCCCATAGCACTGGTAATTTCTAGATATCTGATGGAAATGAGAAGAGGTTTTGTATCCTGCATTTATAGTTCTAAAAGGAACGATATCTTTAAGAAATAAAATCAACATCGGTACAGTTTCTCAGTGTTTGTTTGAAAGTACAGCAAAGGATTGTATTAATACAAATTATCATGGGACAGACTCGCTCAGTTAAGTAAATGCTAACCTTTTATTTGAAAATCCTAAAGGATCTCATTAACAGCTCCATGCCAGGTGGCCTGTTGTGGTAGGAGAGTCATTCTGAGTAAACAGCAACTTCTTAAATGAGTTGCAGATACTGCTATTATACAATAATTTTCAACCAATGATCTGTAACACCCTTTAAATATGCGCTTGCAGCCTTGGAATTTCGGCCCAAATCTGGCATGCTTTATTGACAGACTAGATCTGCTTGGCTGCTGGTTTGGGGAACGGCTTTACACTTTCTGTTTGTCTTGCTGTGTAATTGTTCTGTGTCAGAAACCTTTTCGTTTGACCTCAGGCTAACAACTAGTTATAAATGGCAGCCGTGCTGAGGTTTTTGATCCTATACCCTAAGTAATCTCATAAGCAACTGCTCTCCTTCTAAATCTCATCGTAATAATGATGACATAAACTGATGCACTAGCTCAGTGCTGCTCTCCGTGGAGGCTAGCTTTTCAATTTCATAAATGCAGATCAACATCCTGTGAATGGCTTAAAATACAGTTATGGTCAGGAAAAGGATTTTGTCAAAGCAGTGTCTCTGTGTTCTATATTAATTCTGAATTATAAACATAGCAGAATATACACAAGTCCTACTTTCCGGATAGGTTTTTTTATCCTGGTATTAACTGTCAGGAGAAAGCTGTATGCTATTAACAGCCTCACATCTATTGCTAAATGTCAGCTTTGCCATGTATAAGAATACTTTTTTGTCACTTCCACATTTTATATTTACAACATTCACTTAAATTAAAAAAAAACCTAGTCCTGGCACAGGCTGCCCAGGGAGGGTGTGGAGTCTCCTTCCCTGGAGCTTTTCAGAACCTGCCTGGACGCGTTCCTGTGTGACCCGATCTAGGTCAACCTGCTTTAGCAGGGAGTGTTGGACTGGATGATCTTTTAGAAGCCCCTTACAACCCCAACTGTTGTGTCATTCTGTGATGATCTGGAAGGTCTGTGACTGTCAGGGTTAAGGACTCCTGTTTGTTTGGGGTTTTTTTGCTGGGGTCCTGACCGTGCCAGGAAATGCCTTTCCCATTAATCATCATTGCTTAACTGGTCATCGCCAAAGTCAAACTTGCTAAGCCTGTAAATTGAGGGCCAAATCGTTTCTGTTATTTGAGGAAGTCACAGCACTTTTTTATTTAGCTCAGTAGAGAAGGATCACAGGCCTCCAAAACCAACTTGGTTGTGTTTTTTCCCTTCCTTTCTGCTAATCACTGAAAGCCTAACCGGGTCCCCGAAGCAGGAAAGCCCTGGGGTTGCTGATGAGGGTCAGGACCAGCACTGCCACAGAGATGCGGGCTGCTGCCACCCAGCCAGCTACAGGCCTCAACTTCTGCCTTCCACAGCCACTTCCCTTCTCTGTAGTCCTGTTATGGCTGTCTTTCTCAAGCACTCTAGCCCTCTTCTGCAAAGCTTCGAAGCTTGTTTTTGTCAAGCTTGGTCACTGCAGTGTGTGTATTACCCTTTGAGTGGTATGCTGGCTTGTTGTGGCTTGCGTCCACAGCTGCCTTCCTGCAGTAGCTCTGCTGCTCGCTTTCCCCAGTGCACCAGAACCTGACGTTTAACAGGAAACCTTATTCTTCCATGTTCCAAAAACAGAAAGTAATTTCTGTCCCTACCCTGGCCTTACCTGAACAATTGCTCCTTTCTTTGATGAAAGTGAAAATTTAAATGATTTAAAAACCATTCCCATGTGGCACAACAACATGCAGCAAGATGGATTTATTTATATCTACCTCTGATCGGGATATTTTATGGGAATGTCTCTTCAACCACAGGAGGAGGATGGCCAGCATCCTTGCTGCTTCTCTGAGAGGCTGTTGCAGGCCTGTTTCAATTGGTGGCTATTGGGAGTGATCTTAAGGTGCTTGTATCTTCTTTCTTAGTTCTCTTCTGAAGCATGCATAATAGTTAGTATTAACCACCAGCAACTGAATCCTTGTCCTAGAAAAATGGCCCGTTAATGGAGCGGTTGTAGAGCGAGGATGGCACTATTTGTAATGACAGGGTGTGGCATATGCTGGCTAGCTGGTAGGCTGGCACATACTCTACCTACTACCACAGCCATTTGAGGTCAAAATGCTTCAAGAGCCAAGAGAAATCTATTAATATCGTTCTAAGGACTGTGGCTAAGATCCAGGTAAGGCAAGCCTCAAGAAGGTATCTTTAGAGATGTAAAATTGTTTCTTTTCCATCTATATTATGAAAATTAGCTTTTATGAGGACTCCTTAGCTGGTCACTCGGTCAGTGTCAGAGTGGTTTATCTGCCACGCAAGTAACAGTAACCGTGTACGTGAGAACTGCCAAAACTCTGGTCTGTTTTGGAGTGCTGACTTTCCAGAATGCTTTTCATTCATAAACCCGATTTCCTTTGTCACCTGCCACTTCTGCCATGCTTTTCCCATCTTGCCTCTTCTTTTTCCCTCTTCTACATCTTGCCCACAGTGTTGTACTGAGCTTACTAACCGTGTTTATTTCCAACATACCGACTTTGATTTACCTGATCTTTAATTCAAAATGATTGACGTGGGAGAAATTATGACATGAATGCTGGGGAATATGCTGCTGAAGCTGAAGAAGGAAATCCAGTGAGCTCCCTTCTTTTGTAACTATTTCTTGTGGTTTGTGGTTATTATTTGTCATACGGTTTATCTTTAGGATATGGGAGTCCAAGCTTCCCATCCTAGATGACAGGAGCACTTGGTGGCACACTCAGATGTTCAAGCTGATGAAGGCTAACTCTTTGTTTTAAACCACAAAGAAAAGACATAACACTTTATTTCTACAGTGCATCTCATGACATTGCAGATTTAGATGGGGCTTATGTGGTTCACGTATTGGCCTTAAATCATCTACATGCTGTCTCTAAGTATTTTCTTAGCAGCTGTTCTTTCCTTTAGATAATTACTTATCAAATGTCAAAATGTGATGGCTGAGTGATATGTCCTGTTCTCTGATCAAACCCAACAAACCCTGATTCCACAACTGTGTTCTGTAGACAAACAAAACTGAATGCCACACGAAAAATCATGAGGTGTTCTGGCTGCACAAAAGCTTCATTTTTATGCCTGACTAAACTTGACAACCAAAATAAGGGAGGGAAGCTGGGAGACTTAATAAATATACATTAGCTAATGGTTATGAACATGCTTTAGGTTGGACTACAGCTGTTAAAAACCAAGCCACGGGTTTTATTTGTTTGGTTTTTTTTTCCAGAGACAAATACAAAAGAAGCCTTTTATGGAATAGTATCACTCAAAATTGGCTAGTGAAAGTTGTTGGGTTTTTTTCGAGTATTCCAAAATCCACTTGGTTTGTACAGCAAAATATATGTTTTCATTCAAGATGAGACTCAAGACCTGAAACTTCTGGAGAAGCAGGCATGGACGTTATTTATAATTGGTCAGCATTACCTACATCTGCTATGGCTATAAAATTATTCTTTTAGTTTGGTTTGGAACAGAGAGAGGACTGAATAATCTCTTAAAAAATGTAGCCTCCAGCTCATTTCCCAGCAAAAAAATAATATGGTTGTTAGAAAGAAATATATCAATACGAAGAAAATGCATTACATAATAAGCTAGGGCTATTTTAACAGCAGTGTTTTTCCTCTCCACAGTGTTTTTATATGTTTTCTTAATGGCTGAGATCGACTTACAAATATAAGTAAGAATACTTTTTGTGGATCGCTTTTGGTTGCTCAAGTTTTGGCTTAAAATGAGATGGGAATACGTAGAGGGAAGCTTGAGTTGTAGTTTGCTGTCTGTGTCTATAAACAAGTGATAGATAGGAGTCCAGTTTTGTATCAGGAAGAATGTTCTTAAATGCTGCTCCTAGTTACTACTTCTCCTCTAAGCCCACACTAACAGGAGATGCTGAAATAATGTGAGAGGTGTGTACCAGTGTCTATCAAATCTAATCAGAAATAAGCCTTAATGTGACACTGACCAAAAAAACCCCCGTGAGGCCAGAATCTGTTATCTATAAAGAAGTACTTTAGCTCAACAGGATGAGTCTGCATGTATTTTATACCTTGCATTTACTCCTGTGAATGAAGAGCAGGGATCAGAGTATCTCAAGAATTAAGTATCTGTTTGTAGCTCTGCTCTGGAAAGTAGAGATCTCATTTGCACTTTAAAAACCCACTGGTTAGAAAGCTCTAAAGAAATGAGCAGGAGAACCTTGCTGAGCCCTGCGGCAGCTCTAGCTGTTCAAGGAACAAAGACAGGAAGACTATGTTAAAAAGATGACAGGCAGCATTTTGCTCTGAGGTCTGGAAAAGTGTGTGCCAGAGTTTGTTTCCTTGCTCTGGGGCCGTCTTAACTCACCAAATGTGAGTATGTCTCCCTGGAGAGGGAGAAGCAAGGAAGTAATACAAAAAGGGTCTAAATCCCTACCAGTCATTCACAAGAGCAAGGAGGGGAAACTGAGGCAAAGTGATACCGTCTGCAGTGCTGTGGGCAGTCATAGTTTTCCTTTGATTCTATGGAAAAACAAGAGCTTATTGATGAGCCTTTTGTTAGCCTTTTCCCCTCAGACAAACTGCTTTACTTCTTAGGAGGGGAGTATGGCCTATCATGGGAGTCTAGGGAGAGTGTTTTCTTTCCCAGTATCCCGAGCAAGCGTTTTAACTGGTAACAAAGGAAATCTTCCTCCATTTTGTTGCTAATTATACCTAAGAAAACAGTTGCATCTACTGTTTGTAAGTAGTAAGTTACTCTCTGTGATCTGAATGCGGTCTAAACGATGATGAAATATTTAGAAATTACTTGGTAGCAATGCACCAGCAGATAATGGAGTTCTCAGCTTCTTGTTTATGTTACAGCATCCATATGTAAAGCTTGATAATGTATTTGCTGTGACATTGGCATGATTATCTGCCTGGGTTAAAATGACTCTTAATTTACAATCAACTGTGATTGCAATACTGTTCCACAGCATTGAATTATTCACAACAAGAAATGTTCCATTAATCAGTCCAAGAGACTAAAGGACATGTTGGTTTAAAAAAAATATATGTAGCTGCCTGGAGATGCTAATGATCTTAAATACTTTTTTTTTTTCTTTTAATCCTGGCATACAGTGAGCCTCTACGTTTCTTCAAAATACCCATTTATTCTGAAAGCACTGCTTACTGTAGAATCACAGAATCATTACGGTAGGAAAAGACCTTTAAGATCATCCAGTCCAATCACTAACCTCACGCTGCCAGGCCCATCACTAAACTAACCCATGTCCCTCAGCACCTCATCTGTGCATCTTTTAAATGTCTCCGGGGATGGTGACTCCACCACCTCCCTGGAAAAGTTTCTTCCTTGTGCACAGGTTTCTTTAAAAGTGCTTGCATCAAAACTGTACTAGAAATAGTATTGGAGGGCTCAAAAATTAAGTTATTCTTTTAAAGAGCAGTTGGAAATCAGAGAGACCCCTGAACTGAGAAACAACCATCTCATTTTACTTCTGGAAATGATAATTTGACATATACACTGCAGAAAGTTTTTTCCTTGTTTACATGCTCATTCTATGAGCTGCACTGAGGATGTGCTGGATGTGTAGCATGCTGTAAAGCCAGGCTGCTAGAAACTGAATCAGTCAAGCAAAAACTCTTAAATCAACATCAATGCTCCTTCTTTATTGCTTGGTTGGGGTCATCTTGTAGTTTCTAGGAGCTATTAGGCATGCTGTTAGTTTAAGATAATGAAGCTGCAACAAACAAACTTTCAGCCATTGAGATGATTCACATCACAGCTACTGCTGCTAAAAATACTGTGAGCTATGTGTGTTGAAGAATGCATTTTAAGGGCATTCATCTAACAACTTTTGCTGTTGGTGGGCAAGGTAAGGACTTTGAGTCACCCAACACCCTTAATCGCTATGGCTATTAATTGGAGAAAGGGGTTGGGTAATGTTGATTTTCATAGGTCCTTGCTCAAGCCTACCCTTTTCCATGATGTGAGGACTATCTCCTAGCATCTCTGCCTTATGAATAACCCTGCTGACTTCACTGTGAATGACACATGGAATATTGTGAAAGCCTAACTCCTCCAAAGACACTGGCATTGTGTGTGGTGAGATCTCCCAGGCAGGCTCTTGCTCTGCCCAGCTCTGGCAACTGAGGGATGAAGATCGCAGGGCCAGTGTCCTCTTATGTCTCCTCACTAAGTGAACAGGGTGAAATGCTTGCCAGCCAAGCTGATACCAGAGTGTCTCAAATGCAGAGGTACTTCTTTATGTCTTGAGTGCTTTTGTACTGGCTTACGCAATCTGCCTTTTTAAATTATTTTAAAATATACCTATCTCAGGCTGAATCCTGCTTTCAAACAAGTATTTCCCCAAAGTCAGTGGGAGCAACAATTCCTACTTCAGGTCTGGCAGGATGGGGCTAGGAAAGCAAATCTTGCAGCTGCCACACTGAAACGTGCGTAAGTGCCAAGTTTTGTCTATCTTTCTCCTGCATATACTGAGGACTCTTGTGAGGGTTTACGCTGATTTAGCAGAGCAACACCCAGTGCAGGATTCCTGCTGCAGCTCACTTGTAAGGTAGGCCTCACAATGTTGTGACTCGGCTGCTTGTATTTGTGGCAGAAGCTTTGAGTTCAGCAGGCTTAGGAACCTGAAGCTGCCACTGTATTGTGTTTGGGCACATAAGTGACTGAGTAAATTGAATTCAGAATTTATTCCTACTTGGGCTTGATTCATCCCCCCTGTAAATTAAATCACCTTATTTGGGTAGCCGATATGGTTTTTGAAGGCAAACATTACAGCCCAGGATAAAAAACTTTGACCTCAGGTTTTATTTAGGATGTAGGACTCTGGTGAAAATTGCAGCACTGGTGATGGGGGGGAGGGGAGGAGGGCAGAATGCAACATCTGCTCTGTTTTTACAGCTTCTCCTCTAATGCATGGTGGCAAACCCATTTAACTAAGCTGCACAAAACCATCATCACTTCTGCTTAATTATAAATCTGTTGCATATCAATTTTGGTTTTGAAAATGAATATGGATAAACAGGCTTACCTCTAATCTATATTGATCTCTATCAGGAGATGAACAGATGATGAACTTAAACCATCCAGTTCTATTCTAGTGCATTTCCCATCTGTACAGAAATGGAAAATTGTTTGCTGTAATTAAGACCAAACATTTCAAGTAAATTATTATGGTAGTAGGCAAAAAAAAAAAAAAAAATAAAAGAAAGAAAAAAGAAAAAGGTAAAGAGCAAAACCAGGTGTGAGAAAATGCTGTTCCGTATTGCCAAGGTCATCTGAAACTAGAAAACAGGGCAGGAAATATGCTCGTCAGTTTGAGAAACAGGTTGTGTTCTTCCTCTTGGCAAAATGCATAAAGGTGAGCATATTGCTTAATATCTGTGTGATTCAGTTTTGTTGCCTCCTAAATGGGGATGATAGCTCTCTAAAATGGATCTGAGAACACTTTCTAGGCAACTGTTTTGTTTTTATCCGGATACTGTATTAGTCAGAAGAAACAATCACTCATCTTCCAGGTCTACTGCTAAATCTGGAAAGACACACAACAAGAGTGCTGCAGAAGCCATAAAACTGAAGCATACGGCATGCTGTTATGGGAGACAAACTGGCAGATGACACCCTTCACAAGCTGCAAAGGCCAAGGGGGCCTCAACCTTTATTCCTCGTGGGCAGATCCTCCCTGGCTTAGGTTTATAAATATCACAACATCTTGAAACAGTTCTTTTAAATTTCTATCTGCCAGAAAAGCGCTTATTGTGTTTAGTGGATTAGAATTTCCCACTAGGATGATGGAATTTCAGCTCCTGAGCAATATGTGACCTGGTTGGCACTCGAGAGTTCTGTAATCTGTCATTTTCTTCTGCCTAGATTCAGGCGAAAAAAATATCTCTATTTCCTCTACTGTCTACTCATCTTTGTCACTTGTGTGATGTAACTTCTGCATAAAGCATCTGAACAGCAAGCAGCTTGATTAACATGATGACCACGGGGATATGCATCCAGAGATGATAAACCTCAGTGGCAGCGGGCTTGGGTCTGCTTAACCGATTGTGAGAAGGGAATATGAGCAAGGACGGGACTGTTTAGGATAAGCATCATGAACACTTCTTTACTAGCTTTGAGTTCAGTTCTCACAGGGGTCTGGGCACTCAGACTAGCCCTGGGGCCAATTAGCACCACGCATTTGCTGTATTTCATACCTCTGAATACCCCTTAGTTTGTTGAATTTTGTTAAGCAAACCACAAAACACAACACAATGATTCTTTCTCCAGAGACAAGAATCATCACAGCACATTTACTTCTTCCTTGGAGAAGAAAATATATACACAGTTCTGTTTTCCTCTTAATTTCTGAAGCTGCAGGAGATCATTATCTGACTTCAATGTCCTATTCCAATTAGATTCTGTTTTACAGTCTCATAACATTCAAAATAACATAAAAAATCCTTATATACTCATAGACTTCTATGGACATAGAAGTGTTATAGGCAAGACTTTGCACATTTAAAGCCAAACAGTTTAAAAAGAAAGCCAGTGTCATTTCTTTGTACTTGCTTACTTGCATTACTTTTCATCTTGGATAATACCAGTTAGATGGCTTATGATTACTTCACATTGGATTTCACTCCAGGCTGCCTCTGCACTACCATAGCTCTTCAGCGGTTGAGTAGTTGCAAGGCCTGTGGGGAGAAAGTTTATTTCTCTGTTGGAAGACAAGATTTATTTTGGAATGTGTTTAAATTGATGCTGCCTGCTCATTGATCCTGGGCTTTATCAGAGACTCATTAACATGGAGACTCTGGTTCTGTAATAGGTGCTTTGGCAAATTCACAATCTGGCTTGGAAATCCTTAAGATGCCCAGTTGAATACCAGGAGCAAGAAATGACTGAAAAAAAACCCCAAAGTTTAAAAGTGTAAGTGATTGAAAGAAGAGTTTGGCCTTACTGAGTTAGCCAAGAGCCTGGGAATCCCAAACTGGTGCATGACTTTGTGTGCAGAGAGTGAGCTGCTGCATGCCCTCAGCACACAATGCACCATGGTGCAGTCACCAGCTCTGCAACAGAGACGAGTGCTGGCTTTTTTAACTTGGTACATTCTCATCCTGTCTCTCACATTTAGCCCTTGCTTTTGCAGAGATTTCTGCCTTCACTTCCCTCTAAATGAATGAACTCAAACTTGGATGGTATATGCCTGTAAATGAGTAAAACCCAGGGATCTTCCTGGAGATTTTTTCAGGGCTCTCTGTTTCTGTGGGCAGCGTGGCTCAACTGTGCACGCAGGAGGGACTGGAGAGCTGTGGTGACCATGGGCAACTAATTTCATCTTTCTGTATTTTGACCTCCCTACCTTCCTGTACAGGTAATTACCTTCACCCTTTGAAGACTGGAGATCTCTATGTGAAAACGGCTATTGAAAGGTGTTAATCACTGCTGAACAGTTTGTAGCACAAAAGAGGCTTGGCCTCTTGTTTGGCCCTTTCAGACTCTTTCACCACACATTATTCCCAAATTGAAGTCCTTTTCTAACAAACAGCCCTAGGAGTTTACTGCTACTTCCTCCCACCTTTGTCTGGTATTTCTTGTTTTCCCTGTGTGGGCAACACCAGTGCCTGGCAGCTATACACCCACAAGGTGGTTTCCCAAAGGAGCTATGAACTGTCCATGGCTTGGTCAGGAGCACAGAATCTTCTTGCAAAGTAGCATCAAGTGTACAAGGGGCAATGCCCCTTTCTCCCCATACACGATTTTGCACCTGGGAGAAATCAGGAAGTGATTTGGAAGTAACTGCAAAAGAAAAGGTAGTCACAAGCCATCAGGCTCAGAGGAGAGAAAACATTTTGGGGTGGGGGGNGAAACTACAATTAGGTAACTGTTAAGTCAGAAAAATAAGGCTCTAAACATAAATGGATGTCCTTACTGATGGTAACAAAAGAAGGTGCAAACTCTGAAAGTTTTATGTTCTGGCCCAATTTTAGAATTGTAGTTAGGTCAATGCATAATTTAAAGTATTGACTTCAGTGGGAATACTTGTGCTCTCAGCTCTGTGTGTGTATGTGTGTGTGTGTGTGTGTGTTAAGTATCTGTCGGAGTGATTTGCTGTCTATTTTTTGCTCTTTCTGCAGCACTTAACAACAGCTTATAACTTTCTGAAACTTCATGTGCCAAGCCAAAGTCTTCCAGATGGTTTCCTTTTGAAACTAGTTTCATGCATGTGAGCGTGAGGGAAACCAGTTCAGCCTTTTAAAATCAGGAATGGCCTTTATTTCTGTGTGCTGGTTTTAAATCTTTCAGAAACGTATCCTAAGCCATGCGGTTGTTTTCAATTAGAGGTCAGCCTTGCAAGCTGCAAGAACCTGCTGAGACATGTAACTGAACACTTCATAGAGATAGAGAGTTTATGTTTTTTGTTTTACCTTGTTGGCTTTAGTAGTTTTCTTGAAATAGTCCTAAAAATACATGATGGCTTGTTTGTATGATAATAATGTGCTGTGTTCCCCAATGTGCATAAGTTTCAGGTTTCCACTTAGATGAGCGAAATAAATACTTGGGCCTTAAATCTACATGCAAAGTGGGACACAGGCAAGGAAGAGTGTAGAATAGGCTCCTCAAATGGAATATATATAAACTCACAAGGTATTAAATTTGTCAATACCGATTTTGCTGAAATTTTAAAATGTCCCACCTTTATAATTTTTCTCTGTGGTAGGCTGAGCAAAACGTTGGGAAACCTTGCACTAACAGAGAGGGATCCATAGGACAGGATAAGTGCTGATGGCAAAACAGCAAGACCCTCCTGGAGCTGTTTTATTCTTGCGACTCAGGCAGAAAAAGGTTTCCACAAAGCGCTGTGGCTGAAACTCACCCAGGAAACACTGAACTGCTTTCAAAAGGCAGTTAGAAATGCTGCTCTCGATTTGGTGGTTGAATCTGTTCAGTGGCTTTGGTGTCCCATGTGTCAACATCTCACTTGCTGACTGGTGCCAGCAATGGATGTACCCAGACTGATGTCCTGGTCCCAGTGCACTACACCAAGAAGCTGTCCAGCTGCTGGGAGGGGGACACACCCTCTTGTCTCAGCTGCTGCTTGACAACCTTATCTGATGGCGTGGCTCTCAGAGCCCATAGCTTGCTTAAATCTTCCTTGTGAAGTTCTTCTTGGCTGATATGGTGCTCTCCACCTAGGCAGGAGTGGAGGTAGGTCTCCCTGATACACCCAAGTCAAAACACATGTTGCTGTGTGGCATTTCTTTTCCTTTTGTAAAGACAGGGCAGAACGAGGGTGGAGCAGATGGGTGTACCCGCCTCAAAGGAGAGCAAGGACAAACAGAGAAACATAAAGGTGAGAGAGCCACTCTTCTCAGGCAACATCAATCTCTCTTTGATTGAGTCTCATCAAAGCAGAGAGCTGTCATATCTTCCGGTATTTCTTGCTACAGGAAGGCTTCAGAAGAGTTGGGGAAACCCAGGGCAGAGTTGTCCCCAGTTATCAGGTGAGACTGGTAAATGTGCTCATCCTGGGGATGAAAGATGTCTTTGCAACCTGTGAATTATTTCTAGTGGCTCTGGTAATCAGTAACTAGTGAAGGGTATGAGATAAACCAGAGTGGTTTACTGGAGTTAGCACATGGGAGCCATTTTAAGATACAGGTATAGTCTAGCACCTATCACGCAGTTCACTTTATGTCCTACTTGCCATTTTTGCAGCATGGTCTTTCTCAAGAGGCAAGGGGTCTGCATGCTTCCTAGCTTGCCTGCTGTTCTGCATCCGTATTAGGGAAACATAGTTTGTATTTCAGCCCATATTTGTGCCCTGGTGTTTATCCATGGACAAATTGCATTCTGATTCTCTGCTGGCAAGCCCAGGCATTATCTGCTTGGGCTGTAAACACTGGGAGAAAGGCCCCTACGGCTTTACCGCGCCTCGCTCAGAGGGAATCCAGTCTCGGATCAGACTTTGGACTTTCTTGAAATTCGAATAATTCTAAAGGTCACTGCTGCTGTGGAGACTGGGAGCAACTTGCAGTCAAAGGGAGGGGAGAGCCCAGGCAGACATCTGCATCTGTGCTGTGAGCATTCGTAACATGCAAGTTACCCAATACCACATTTTTTTGTCAATCCCTGTAACTAACAGATTGCTTTGTGCTCCGTGTAAATGGGTGGGACAAAGTATATGAAGAAGAGCTTGATTGGACCTACATGGCCTTCTGGGCAGATGAATTACGTGCCTTTCTCTAGTCTTGGGAAACCCAAAGGCTTCTTGCCTTGCAGCACCACAGCAGATCTGCCAAGTTGCTGATAGGATAGGTCATTCCAGGAGACTTTTTGTTCCTCTAGCACATAAAGGACTTGGGAAAGCTTTTGGAAATGCTGGTCCAGGAAAGGAAATTAAGTCTGAGTGCTGTAGCCAACCTGATCCCTTCCTTGCTTGCAGCATGGTTAATGAGGTGTGGCTTCACTGCGGTGAGCTGAGTGTAACCACAACAGAATTAATGAGTGGGGAGAGGAGCCTGGAGCACACACTGCCTGCCTGCTGCTGCTTGGTGGGACATCCAATGGCCCAGTAATCCACAGCCCTTTTTGCCAAGTGTCCTTGGCCTACAACTTAGTTTTCTAGGAAAGGTCTAAGTAAGAATCTGACTCTGAAGCCCTCCCACCCCCTCAACTTGCCCCTGTGTGGAGAGGTCAGTAGCTTACGTGCCCATGCCTTACAACCAACACTTCAGCTATTGTCCGCTGAAGACAGCTCTTGACTTGTGTCAGGTGAAGGGCCAGTCATTGCTTTTGAGTTACCTTTACTGTGAACAGATCTGCTGTGCCTGATTTAACGAGTCTCCATGAGAAGTGGTTACACTGTCCCTTCCTTCCCTCAATGGAAGGAAAAGGTTGATGAATAACTCAAACCTGCAACCTGACCTGTAAGGATTTTTGCCACCAAGTATGTTTCTGCTTATGTAGCCCTGGGGTTCTTCTTGGAGTAGGTGAGGTGGTTCTACTCTTCCCTCATCTCCCCTTTGGAAACAAACTTCTTGGTCAGTGATACTGGTACTCCCACCATGTAGTGAAAACACATCCTCTGGTGGGTTTGAAATAAACAGGGTTCTATATGAAATAGTAGCCTCAGTGAAAATCAGTGGAGATCAGGGCATTTGAACCTGGTACATTCGACGTCCTTGTGTTGCTCTTTGTCTGAACATGGCTCCCATTGTACTGTGGTTGCTGCCTGGTAGGTAGCAGGGGATGCATGGCTGACTTTTCTTTATAGTTGCTTTCAAATATTTATCTGTAGGAGGATAATGGGAGAGCTGTGTTTCCTCTCGTCGTCAGAATTTCAGAAAGGATTTCAATCTTCTGTGTTCCTTCTGCTCAAAGAGTCTTGACAAAAGCGGCTTCATCCTGCTGGCACAGGACCATCTCTCTTTTTTCTCCTTGGCCACCAGCAGGGATGTACTCAGCCTTCCCAGACTGAGGGCATGCCAGGCAAATATTTATGTTCTGGAAACTCAGCTGAATCTGCTTTTCTGGCCTATAGGATTCAATCTGTGACAACTAATAGGAGCTCCTGCTCTTTCTCATCTTTTCCTTTTCTCTGTTCCACCACTTTTAACAGGTGAGAAAGTGAGCAAAGCTGAAGGATGTACGATTCTGACTCCAGTGTGACACGTAAGTGCCCAGCACATCCCAGAACCGTGTACCAGTTTCATTCTTGCCAGCATGGCCATCAATGTGAGCACATTTTAAAGCGACACAGACCCAACTGCAGCTTCTAAGTGCTTGTGGCTTATGAAGAGTCTCCAATGAATCCTTTAAAACCTGAAAAGCTGCTGCAGGTCTATTCAGCTTTAAGTCAGACCTGAGACCATACCGTTTACAATAGAGTTGTCCACAGAGACTGCCTTAATGTGCTGGCTACTCATATCTGTTCAGTGCTTCTCACTGCCTCCAGCCTGAAGGCTTTCTCTTCCTTTGCTGTAGCTCCAGCTGGACATTAGGAGTTTTACTGTGTCTTTGGAGCACCTGGCACCACAGCAGAGGGAGCATCGGTGTGCCTGGCCTTTGTGTTAATGATTCTGTTACAGGCTGTGCACTAACAAAGATAAGGATCACTTAAGGTTGCCTCTTGCCTCCCCAAGCCCTCGGAGTGACAATGTGAGCTCTTACAAGGCTGTAAAATATAGCTCAGCAATTATTGGGAAACTTGGGGGAGAACCTCCCGCTGACTAAGCTGTCCCTCTGCTTCTCAGAGGCTGTCCCTTTTACTTGGTACAGGCAAGGCCGTGATGCTGGGGACAGGAGGAGAGTGGAGGAGCACTGCAACACATGTTGCTGTGCTGGGATATGCCATGTGTGTGCCTGTGTTTTCTCACAGTGTGTGAGAGGAGGGGCTGCAGCCTCCTCACCTGCCCACCTGCACACCAAGACCGGGTGTTTTACAGCTGGTACTCCCTCTGTAGTCGGTGCATCTCACCCTTGCTCTAGGCATGAAGGCACTTCTCCCGAGTCCTGAAGTGAAGCAAAATTTGTCTCCTCTTCCTGTTTTATCAAAGAAACTCTGCAAAGAAAGGGTTCCTTTAGCTGCAGAAAGCCACTGTGAGCTCTCTGCAGGACACTCCTTGCAGAGCACAGTCAGCAGCTGCTGGGGCAAAGAGGTGCTCGCCCCTCTTTCCATGCCCAATTATCCTATAGACGTGTGTTACATTTACATTGTGGCGGTACAGTACGGCCTGCTGGCTGCAAGGGAAACGTTTCCTCTCTAATGTAACTGAGAAGTGTAACCTTGGACTGTCCGCTGCAATCCAGTCAGGTACAATACCCGTGTTAAGCTTTGCCCTATTAACTGCTTGATAGAATAGCTGGGTTGGCAGATACCAAGATGGTATCTAAAGTCATGGTTAAGGCAGTGTGGGTTTTGTTTCTTTTCCAAAACAGGTCTCCTCATTAGAATGCACACAAGGCAGCAGTGTGTCAGGGGAAACACCTAAGGCTGGCTGGCTAAACGTGTACATGGCTCCTCTGCACGTGGGAGGAGCAGCCATGGAGCTGCAGCGCTGCTGGGTGCTGCTCCGACTGCAGCCTACTTGGTATGCGACAGTACCTTTTCTGCAGCGGAAGGGCTTTGATTCACCCAGGGTGAGATCACTTTATTAGCATTGCAAAAGTGCTGAGAGCCTATACTGCTGATAACCTTCTGCTCAGCCGTCACATATGTGATCCTAGCAGAGATAATTTGGAAAGGTGTGTTTTATTGCTTTGCACTTAGCAGATAGGGATGTGCCTGGCAGTTTCACAAGCGTGTCCTTGGTTAAAGTCTGTTGCTAGGCAATAGTTTAACATAAGGAATATGCACAGATTCCCTAATGCTCAATTTTTAGGGCTTTAGGCACTCGTAGGAGTGAGGTATAGCAACAACTTGCTTTTGTCCAGCGCACCCAAAAGCAATGTTAATCTTTTTTAGCCTGGGAACAGCATGCAGTATGTTCCCCCGCCTGCAGCCAGCTGCAGCACATGGCAGAATACACAGGTCAGATGACTAACCAGCTTTACTCCTCATTGGAGGTGACAAGGTACAAAGAAAGGACATCTCCTGCCTGTGCCTTTTTTTTTTTTTTATGGCAGACTTCTGCATGGGGACATGATGGGGAGGCAGACAGAGAATTTTGCTTTTTCTCCCTGTTTCTGCTTCTGTGCACACCATCCACATGTCCCCTGTAGCTAGAGGTTACCTCAGCAGCAGTTCTGTCACCCATGTTGCCTTGTGCTCATCAAAGAGTGAGTCACTTTGTAAGTGAAGGGGAACCGTCCAATGTCAGTTGTCTACTGCCCACCTGTCATGGATCGTGTACACAAGCTTGGGCAGACTTCGTCTAAAATTGAACCTGCTCCTTCATTCTCTACCTGCCCCTTTAAGTCACTCAGTTTGCACTTGTCTTCCCTGAGCATTTTCCCTGCCTTTGGAGGATCCAAGCACTGCAGCGTGGGCAGGAAGTGAGCCCCATCCCAGCATCTCAGCAGAAGCCTCATGGAGGGAGAGCCTTCTTGACTTCTGCTCTCCCTGTTTCTCCAGTGAGTATGAGGGAAAAGCTGGTAGCTGCAGGAGCTTGGCAGCAGCAGTGGGCTTGAGCTAAACTGACACACAGGATGCAAACGGAGTCATAAAGTATATGTGGCACTGTGATGCATATCAAAGCGATTTGCAGGGTAATGTTTCCCTGGCTTTATTCTTAGTAACAGAGAGAAGTGATCTGCCCACCTTAGCTGTAGGCACGTTACAGTGGCCACCAAAGAGGTTGCCCGTGGCTGGATGCAGCGTTGGCTCTGAAGCCCAGCTCTGCAGCGGCCTGTGCCTGCCCTGCATGGCTGGCCTGTGCCCTGCCTCGCTGCAGAGGGCCCGGCCCGGGAAACCGCGAGCCAGCACACGCTGGCTCCCGCTCCTGGCGCTCAGTGCCATAGATAAAAACATGCCCAAGAAATGACTGTGTTCCCTCAGGAATAAGGAAAGACCAGCCTGGCTAAAGTGGGAGGAGAAAGTTCCACATCCGTGTAGTTACTAACTCTTTATTTGGAAAAAAATAAAAGCCCAGAACTGTTTGTCTGGTGCTTCTTGGACATTTGGCTTAATATTAAAATGACCTTCGCACAAACTTTCTCCAGCTTCTTCCCAGAGGAGAAGACAGAAGTTACAGTTTTCTTTCCATCAGCTCTTGCTTCAGAGCAGCATTTTGAAAACTGAGCTTCAGCTGCCCTCTCTAGCGAGGCCACAAACAAAGCCACTGCATTTTATCTCAGCCGATATTAACCCCTTATTCTGCAGGTGAGTCACTAAAATGCCATCTGGCAAGAGGTCTAGTGAGCTTCTCTGGAGTACATCCTAAGGCAGGCAAGGGATCTTCCTTCTCAAGTGCTCTTTTCAGGTCTGAGAGCTCTGAAAGCTCTGAAGCTCTGGCCGTGACATTGCCTTCTCCCTCCCTACATGCTACCTCAGAAGGTGTGTGTTGGGCTGGGAGGGACCTGAAAGAAGGCAAAGAAGACCTTTGCTTTTGGTATAGCTACATGGTTCCTCCAAAGCCTGCTGCCAAACACTGCCAACATCATTTTCTGCCAGCGGCCTTGCTTTGCGACTTTCCCTTGCACAGAATCACAGCGTGGTTGAGATTTGAAGGCACTTCTGGAAACCACCCAGTCCAACCTCCTTCTCTCAACAGGGTCACACACAGCAGGCTGCAAGATTTGATGTTTTTTTGTCTGTTTCCAAGGGTATATGCCCCTCAAGGTCTCTGAGGAACCCATTCCAGTGCTTGACTACTCTCACCAAAAGAAGCTGGGTTTCATGTTTAAATGGATTTTCTGGTATTTTACTACCACCACAAACATACCCTCACCTTAGCCAGGCCAGGAGTTCCTGCCTTTGAGTATCTGCTCTGAGAAGGAAGGATTGCCTTCCTTATCTGCTGTTTCTGAGATGCTACATGAGTTTCCATATCAACCAGCTCTCTGTCTCTCCCAAGCAGAAGGAGGTGGCAAAATCACCTCTTGGTTTCTAATAGATTTGAGTACCTGCTTACATGTTTCTTACAGGCGTGCAAAGACTTGCAAAATGTAACTTGAAACATGAGCTTGTCTATTTAGTGTGTACTCTGGTGACAGTGTTCTGGACCACCTTTGTGCTTTGTGGACAACATCAACAAAGGCATCTTGAGTTCATGCCCTACCTTTTCTGCAAGTTACTTTTTAACCTGATAAGAATACTATTATCATATGGCCTCTAAAGGCCAAGAACACAGATGCCTGGGCTGCTGTTAACAAACATGGTGAGAGGTTTCCTGTGTATTCCCCTGGGAGGGTTTGATCATGGAAGTGACTTTTACCCAGTTCCACTAAATATGTCTCCAATTTTCCTGTCTCTACATCAAACGTTACATGTTAAGGAGCCTAGAATAACAGCTGCTGCCACTCATGTTAACTGAGAGGAGCACAAGACACTGAAGTGTCTAGTTTCTCATCACTTACAGGAGGGATAAAAGTATCTGTTGTACTGACTAGTCCATCAAATATGAATGATGCAGATAGAGTGGCTGTTTACACACAGCGATCTATTTTAGTTAAATTGAAAACATACACAGGGGAGTGTTTCAGCTTTGTGGATAGAAAACACTGGAAATGTTTGGTTTTTGCTTTGTTTTGCCTTTTCTGTTTGCCAGTGACAATTAGCTCTCAGGGGTGCCCAGCCTGAAGCTGGGAGAGGGTGAGCTCTCTTCTTCTAGGACGAAGATCCAAATATCTTTAGTTATCCAACCAAAGCTCATAAAATTGAGGACAAGGTGCTTGCCTCCCTTTATTGTTCTAATTTTACCAAAATACTCAACTCTTTTGTACAGTGTTAACATAAGCATTTGCAAAGCCATTCCCTCTGGAGGATGACAGCAATTGTTTTGCTTAATGTTTAATGGCTTCCTCTCCCTCTGGACTCTCTGCCAGTGCATATTGTAATGAATAAGCTCTGGAAGAATATTATGGCCTCACTTCATCTATTAGGACACTTTACATAGAAATTTATTTTGCCTTACCATGAATTTTATAAAGATACAAATTAAAGATACATACTCTTAACTGCTTGCAGAGAGCCTTGTCTGCAGCAAACCCATTCTAGGAGAATGAATTACTCTGAAGAAAAACACTTAACCTTTGTGGATTTCCTGGTACTGTGTTTATTAATGCCCTGGCTTTGTTTTGAAGTAATATCTCTGTGTTACCTGAAAACATGCTGCAGATTTGAAGTTTAGTGTACAGCACTACGGTTTGCTCTGAACACATCAATTATATAGAAAGCAAAAAGCGAGGCCTCATTCTGCTCTCTTGCATCTAAATGTGTCACCCTGGGCAAGGGCTTTCAAAACCAGAACCAAATGATACAGGCTAAACTGCTTTGGAGGAGGAAAAGAACAAACAAACAAGCAAGCAAACAAACAAAAAGGCTTTGATTTCCATGGGCAAATGTTGATTATAACCAGAAAGCTTCACTGAATAGCCTTGATCAGGATTTGTCCACAGGGCTCAGTGGCTAATGTTTTGCCGTGGAAAATATTTCTCCAGCAGCAAATCAGGGAAAATAGCAGACTAACTTTTCTGGCAAAAGGTCTACTTCAGTTAGAAAAACAGTGCTCAGCATGCACATGCTTCTGTCAGGAAGACTGCTAGCAGTAATATGGCAACTCTAGTACTTTTGCAAGTAGTAAAAACAGGATGCATCAGGAATAGTACGCCTAGTACAGAGTAACCCACACAGAAACACTTTGCTGCAGGAGGCTATATGTATGTGCAGGGCAGCACCTGCAGATATTTTCAGTGGCAAAACACCATTGAAGCTTCTTACAGTATTTTTGCTGTAAAAAAAAAAGGTAGTGATCAGTCACTGCAAATGACAAGTCACCTCAGTAACCTGGCTTCTAACTCAGACTGTGGCAAGATGGCAACGTGTCTTGTTTACTTGGAGAGCTGTGATGTAGGTAACCATGGACAAGAAGTTGCAGGTGCCTGTCAGGGTGACTCACTTGCCATCATGCTTCTGACTGCATGGACATGTGGGGCTATGTAGTAAGGGCAATGGCAAAATTATGTTCAGTGGGATTAGTTCTGTTGCCCTATTTCAAGGACATACTAACAGAAATGAAAGCAGGCATTGACTGATGTGTATTGGGGCAGACTGATGTTCCTTGAATCCATTGTATTTGGGCTTTGTGGGGTTTAATACTGCTTCTGTGGCACAGAGTTGTTTCTACCTTTGCTGGAAAAATACATGTCATTGTATGCACACATGCTACATTATGCTTGTGTCTTATACAGCTGTAATTATAACCCTGCAGACTAAGCAGAGAGCAAAGGTTATTGATTTCCACTGGCGTGTTCCAGGTGATATTAATACAATCAGAATAAAACTTTGACCTTGAGGGGAAAGCTTCAGCAAAAGGCAACTTGGAATAATGAAACCTATCATACCAGCCATATCATCCTGACAGGAATTGACAAGCAATAGTAACCTGACTGAAACTCCGGCCTCTTTACAGGTCCAAACACCTGGCAATGGCTGAAAAGGTCGGCATTGGAGTGGAGGGGTCCTGAGGACAAGTATGCTCTAGCTAGTAGCATATCTGAGTCTTGCAATGACTTAACTGTAGAGTAAGAAGAAGAAGAAGAAAAGCCAATATTGGCTGCTTCTGCACATCAGCATCATCATCTTCTGTTTTATCTTTTGCATGTTGTGAATTTGGTATAGAAGGGTTACTGTTGCAGAAGGGGTGGGTATGGAGGATGCTGCAAATACTGCCCATAAAGTAAGTAGAAGACTTGTAAAGGGACAGGAGGAGGAATCAATATGATGGAGAGAGGAAGATCTGAATTCCTGCAACTGCTGTGCTCAGGTGTTTCACTTCCCCCTTAGAAAAGGAAGCAGCTTGTAAGAAACTTCTAATTTAGATAGGTTATGGATCAATAGACTTTAGTCTCCTATGAATTATGTGAACAGCCTTATTTATTGGTGAAGGTTGTAAGAGGTTAACCCAGCATATTGGGATTGTAACTTTTTCTCAAGAGCAATAGAAAGAGTTTCAGGGATGGGCTGAGCAACTGAAGCATCTAGTCTGTAAAAGCTCCTGATCCAAGTGCTGTACTCTGCAAAGACAGGTGAAGCAAGATTAGTTATTTCTGACAGAGGCTTACCCAAATAACATACCTTGCAACTATTTAGATTATTCTCCTATAAGAGGGAAGGGAGAAGATGAGACTGAAGTAGATTAGTGATATGTCAGCTTTTTCTTTAGGAGAAAACAGGGAATTTTAGGACTGTTCTTTCTAGTGAAACCAAAACAGCTCTGATTTTGAAACAGGCTTCATTGCCCTGGAGCTAGAGTACAATGAGTTGTAACTTGAAACTAAAACATAACTTTGTATTTCTTATCGGCATTATCTGATCACAGATGAGTATTTCCTAACTGTAACAGTGGATTTCAACTCTTGAACAAAACCGCTTGTGTCTCTTTATATGCTAGGTTTTACATAATGAGGTATTGTCTGTGGATGAACATCTCTGTTTTCATAGTAGGTTCGTAACAACAGCTTTGTTTCACATGGGGTGACTGGAAGCACCAGCTGCTTAGTTAGCATTTTGGTTTGCCCGGTGTAGCTATCAAAAATGAGTGAAACTGTGTGTACACTGACTGGAGAATGTGGACATGCTGTCAAATCCATTGAGCAAATGTTCTGAGAGCTAAAAGAGTTAAGGATATTTTTCGACACTGCAAGTCATTTGTTAGTCCCTCATTTAATAGTGAATGGTGAGCCCTATACAACAAATCCTCTGCTCTCTTGCAAAACGTGCATGCTTCTTGTCTTTACAGATGTTTGAGTTTTGGGGGGCGTTTGTGTTTTTTTAGAGGTTTTCAACACATGCACATTCTCATCTTCTACCTCACTCTCCCAAATGCAATCATCTTTGTGCGTGATTGACCTAAGTGATCACCATGGTTTCCAATTCCATTCAGGTCCCTAAAGAGGTCTTTTAATTAAGAAGTTCTAATAGAATCTTGGAGAAAACTTCTAAATCCCTAGTCTTCAGGCTGTGAGCTACAAATCCCAGTGGTGTCTGTGGCCAACATGTCCTTTTTGGAAAGGTCGTATCCTATGCAAAAATTTGCTTAAGTAAATCTGACAGATGTAGACATCCCACGGCACATTCCTAGGGATCACACAAAAAGTTGAAAAGCTCTGTTGAGCAGTGGGTAATGACCAAGAGAGCAGTGGGTTGGGAGCAGGCGTGCACAGAAATGTCAGTGTGTGAAGCTGTTAGCTACAGTCCCTGGAAGGTACTGAGCCCATCTCCCAGACAGCTCAGGCACTGCCGCAGCCCAGGGGAGCTCTGCCAGCACTGGCACTACAGGACTTCACTACTGCTTTGCTACTTGTACAAATGTGCTTGAGTTGGTAGCGAGACCCAAAATATTTAAGAACTCGTTTTCACGCAGAGTGTGTTTGAGCTGGCTGCAGACTTTAATGACTGTCACCTGAATTGCAGAAGTGTACATGGGGAATATTTCCAAAAGTACTTGCGACCGGTCTGTGTTTATTTCAGTGTGGAAAATCTCACCTTGTGTGGAGCAGCGTATGCTGATGTTTACCCAGCAGCTTGTGCTAATCTCCAGGAAACAACTTGTGCTTGCTGGACTGTGAATGTGATGTTTGGTCGTGTTGTACTGAAACCTTTGAGAACACTTTCACACCAGGATCTGCAGCATTAGCCACGTATGAGAACAAAAAAGTGTGGCTGGAAAACACTTCTAGACTCTTTCAAGTATGGTATTTACTGAAAAGTAAAGTTCAAGAAAACGAAAGCCACATATAAGCTTGAGATAACTTCGGTAAATAGTTCTTGGCTGGAAAACAACAAGGAAACTTTAAATGTTCTGCGTAGATTGTTTCAGGATTAAACATCTTGAATTTTTGTTTCAAAATGCACTCCCTTCTGGCAATTCTCTCGGAGCTTCTGGTCATATAAATCTGAGTTATTGAAGCTACTACTTGAGGACTCCTGGCAGAGCAATATTTTGTTTCATTGGAAGTTTTTAAAATCTCTTTATTTAGTTGAAAAGCTCTGAAGTTTTCCTTTGGAAATTAGTTTGAAACAAAGTATATTTCTTAGCTTATTACTTCTCTGTCTGAACCAAAAGCGCTTTGCAAGTACCCTAGAGGGGACAATGGGAAAACAGAAGGAATTAATAAATAAAAGCTTTGGTTGTGATAAGTCTTTTGCTTGACACAGCAGCTCTCCAAGTCCAGACCTGGACCACTTGTACAGAAGTACCTGTACCTTTCTGTGCTTTGTAGTTTCTCCAATGTGTCTAATGCTGGCCATTGCTGGTTTAAAGTCCTATATGCATTGCATAAACATCTCTTAGCTCTCCCTCCACCGAAGAAACCTCAAAAGAAAGGAGTTTGAAGGAGGACTGTTCTGTGGCTAGGGAATGGTAGTCACGGATGGGAGGCAGACTGCAGAAATGAACAAAACCCAAGTCATGTTAATTTAACCAGTTCTGCACAGAAAAACATCCCTGTCTCGGCTAAACTCCTGGCAGACCTTGTTTTCCACCTGGTGAAAAATGGGGATGAAATTCCTCCCTTGCTACCTTTCAAAAACCACTTCAGTATCCTCCAAGGAGATATAAGAGCAGCGTCATTGTAAACTGGGAAATGAATTGCTCCCTTGCTGGATTTAGCAGCTTCCTGTTTTGGAAACTCGAGATATCATCTCAAATTTCTGTTTGTTGTCAGCTTAGAAGAGACTCCAAGGCTGCAAAGCCTCTGGTGAGGCAGCACTTCATTTGCTAATTGTCTCTGCCAGACAATGCCCTTTACACTGAGCACAAAACCACCTCTAACCTCCACTGACCACAAAATCATTATATCCTGAACTTCCATCCTTTCGAAACCGTACCCATCACTGCAAACTTGGGCTGCAAATGTCAGCTCCTCTAATCAGGCAAAAAAATACAGGTGTGCTTATTGCTGACAAACATCCCCCTTTCCAGGCTTAATTACAATGTCGTAAGCAACTGCGTCATAATAAAGATGTCTGACTTGTCATCCATAATTCAACGACTCTTTTGCTATGAGGAGCACCGTACTGGCCTTAGAGAGGCAGCGAGAGCTGGGCATGGGACTGGCAGCTGTTGTAAACGCACTGTGCAAGGGGCTGGGACCACTGCTGTCAGGCTGGATAGAGGTCTCTGGCTGTGGCCCAGTGTAAAGGCAGAATGAAGGTTCAGAGAAGTCTTTGCAATCGGGAGACTGGAGAGGGGCTGCTTTGCATTTGCTGTTACTCTCACAGAGCTTTTTGCATGTTTCTGTTAGAAAAGCTGGTGAAGCTGGACTTCAGTAAGGAAAACATCTCCTATTTTACAGTTTTTATTGTCATTTTGTTGTTTTAGGACAATGCTTGACATTTTTGCTGTTTAAAATTCAGATGTTCTGTCTACATGCTTCTCTTCCTCCGTCAGCTAGATGATCACGGGGGCTACACCGGTTCTAAATGGGATCAGATCTGAAAATGGCACCTCTGCATGTTCAGGGCAATTACCTGTAAGGCTTTTGGGGTTGTGGTTTTTTTTTTTAATTATTTCCCCTCCAGAATTCAAGACTTGCTTAATTTGAAGCACTGAGAAAACCTTTAGAACTTGCTCTTCAGTTGGTGGATCTGCAGGCATGTTCTTGGCTGTGAGATCTTGTTCTTTGTTTTGAAGAAGACATAGCAGAGGAAACTGGCTTGACAGCCACAGCTCAGTTCAATGCCACAGTGACTGCTAAAGGCAACAGAATGACCAGTGACACTTCAGTCTACTTTTCTCTAACACCAGTCTTTAAAGATCGGTAGGTTATGCTTATGTTTTTTTTCTTTCTTCCAAAGACTGGTTCAGGCGCATCTGACTGGGAGGTGACATCCCTTGAGGGATATGCTTACAAAGTCCACACTTTTGTGACTTCACAAAAACCTAACAGCCAGAGTCTGTCACAGAAGCCAGTATCTGGGCAGCAGCAATGCTTCTCATCTCTTCTGTTTATGGAACATCTCTTGCTGTATATGAGATTGCTAAATACCTGGTTTTCACACGAGGTGGGAATATACTGTATGTATCTGAGTTGGTTTTACCCATTCTGCAGCAGAAAGGCAGAGTCGGTGGTATGAATCAATTATTTCAAATTATATCAAATATGTTAAACTATTAAAGTTATTAAATTAGTCTTAATGACCTTTCAAGAGTACCATGTCAAAATTACCACTGAAGTATAACTTGGTTCTGTGCAAGGGAAGAAGTGACTCTGAATTAAGGGTGGAGAGTACTCAAACCATCTGGAACTCCTCCCAGCAAAGACGAGGAGCGAAAAGGCCTATTTTCTTCCCCTTTAATCAGGAAGGGAATATCAAACATCTGTGAAATGCAGAGGATGACAGGCAATGTCCCAATGTTAGAATGGAAGCAAAGGCGAGGGGTTTCAAAGGGGTTCAGCTGTACATCTCCAGCTGGGCTCCTGCTCACAGGGGCCATGGCAGCCTTCTCCTTCCCTCTGTTCCCTGCAGAAAGCCTACATCAATGTTTCGCTTCCTCTCTGTATTGTGGGAAGAAAGAAGTCGGGGCTAGTATTTTGTTTGCTTCGCTTTCCAGTTTGCAAGATTTTGCACTAAGAGCTGACAGACTTAATTGTGTTATTGCCGCAGAGGAGCCTTGTTCTGCTTGAGTTATACTGAATACACTTGTAAACCAAAGTAGCCACAGTTATGAAGAAACGCTCTTCAAAAACCCTGTCCTTAATCTGAATACGAAACTAAGGGGCTGGCTTTTTAAGAAGGTCCTCTTGAAGCATGCCCAAAAGATTAATGTGTAAATGTGAAGAATGCTCTGGAAGCTCTTGAATGGAGACATTTTATTTCCAAATAACCACAGGAGTAACTGTTTGTAGCAAAAAGATGATTAATGTCCCTGTGGCCAAAATAAGGTGAGTCTCTAAAGTTGATGGCATAGTATTTGCCTATTACCTCGATGTTAGCGTTTCTCACACTACCTTTGTTTATTTTTGCTGGAAGAAGCACAAGAAAAGCATGATGCTCGCTTAAATCTCCAGAAATCCAAACAACTGAAGCTACATTACTCCTTTTTCCTGGCTCCGTTCCTCTCCGAAAGCATGCTGCTTGCATGCTCGCTTCTCTTTTTTCCCATGAACTACAGGGTGTAGGCCAAAATGCCCTTTGCCACTGGTATCTTGCGAGGCACACTAGGTTCCAGTTAGTATTAACAAACGGTCGTTTCATAACGCTCGAAGCATCTGTGGCACGAATACGTTAGAAGGCCCAAAATTGACAGGAAAGACAAGGAGCATTTTTTTGTTTTCCACAAGGTCAATTTTATTCATCTGCTGGAAACATCTTACAGTGGCAAAACCCAGCTAAGTTACATGAAAAACTGTTAACAGTGCTGCAGCGCTGAGCGGGAAACGCTGGTGCATTGGGGAAGCGCAGCACCTCTGCGAGCATCGGCTTGGGGACGGCTCTGCAGTGCTGCCCTGTCGCATCCCTGTCAGTGGTTTTAACTCCAGACTGGCATGAGCTTCTGTGGGGAAATCAGCTGCATCTTTTAGCTCCCTGTTTCTTAGGAACCTGTCTTGGTTTGCTGGAGCTGGAAGTGTGAGCCAAACCAAGTCAGAGCAACCATTTCCCGGGCAAGTGGTTACCTCCTCATCTGCCAGCATCACCAAACTGATGGATGCTTCTCATTTCTAAGAAAAGAACTCTTTAAAATAATTCTTTATCTGATGGGAACTCATAAATAAAAAATTAACAGCAGGGAAGCCATTGCCTGGAGCCAGGCTTGGGGAACAGTTAAACCAGCAGGAAGGAGGGGGTGCTGATGGGCACTGCAGTCATCCCCTTGGGCATAAAGCAGCTCCCCTTAGCCACATATGTGACACGTTGAGGGAGGGAGAACCATCTCAGCTACACGTTTGTTGTAGAACTGTCAAATCTGCCCGTAACACAGTTCCATGGGAAGCAGTTTCTGCTGCAGCACAGAGCTGCTGTGGGAAGCCTTCCTCTCCTGGGCCCAACTACAACCATCAAACCTCGTTCTCGCTTTGGCTGAAAAAAGATCACGGCAGTGATGACTTTTCACTGAAAAGGATTGTTTCCCACTCTGCTGTCATTAAAACGAAAAACAAACCAGTCAAATTCTCTCTTCACCGAGAGTCTACGAAAATGGAACATTTTTTTGAATAAAATAACTGTAATTCAAATTGCAGCAGTCAGTCAGTGCTACTTTGGTACCCAGCCAGTGAATTTTAAAGTAAACACCCTCCAGGACTGTTCTCCATTTGGATTTATTAGTCATTACCAAGAAAAGATAATTAGCACTTCTGAAGCATTGTGATAATCAGTAGCATGAACTGTTACCAATAGAAACGGACTGGTGTACTTGTGCAGCACAGGAGCATGGCAGCTCCCTCGTACTCCCCATACAGAACCAGTACACCGGTGGGCAGAAACTCAGCTGGAGGGAACACTCGTAACTACCAACAGCTCCAGTGGAGCTAATGACAGTTTACATGGGGTAAGGCAGTGAGGGGAGTTGTTCCCTGGCCCGTTGGGCTTCTCCTTCTGTTATCCTGGAGGCAGAGTCATTTTTGTTACAATACACAAGCCTTCCTGTTGGCCAAAGGCAATGGCAGACACCACTCTTCACTGTACAACAGAAAATTAGGAGCTAATTATATTTCTTTTGTATGCACCCTACCTACACAAAGGAGAAAAACCTTGTGGTGGAACAAGAGGAACCTGGGTGTGTATCTGGATCCTTTAGGCAACAATGCCTTTTTTTCTCTTCCTCTTTCTAAACTGAGGAGAAAACTCTGTTGGACTCCAGCCAGTGCTAAAACTCGCAGAATTGATATTTCACTTAACTGTTCCTCAAACTTCCACTGCTTATGGTCATCTGTAATAACCCTATGAAGGATGGCATGTTAATCTTATGTTAGTTTCAAACCCTGAGCATTAAGTGTGGTCCCTGCTATACAAAGCACTATTACTGAGCTCAGGGAAGTAGGCCTGTTAGGTTTATCAACATTGCTATCTAAATAAATACAATACACAGGCTTGCTGAAGCAGTTGTTTTTGTTCTTCTGTACCTGGAAGCATGAACAAAATCCATGCTGAAGAACAGAGGTAGTGTGTGCATTTGGGAAGGCTTCTGTTTTGGTGAGCACTCCTAACAAGAGTAGATAGGAGGTTTAACCCCAAAACACTTACGAGCCTGCAACAACCACCCTCTTTCCTGCACTGTGCACTTCAGGCCAACCTAACAACTCCCCTTCAGCCAACATATGCTTCATATCCTTTGGGAAGCGCAGAGCAAATCCTGGGACTGTGGCATGCATGCAAAGTACTTTGCAACTGATGTGTGTGCTGTGCTATGCTATGCCGCTGTCATTCCTAACAACGCTCATGACATTTACTTGTTGTCTTCCTTGCCACAACTGCAGCAGAAGCTCTTGGAACTGCAATTCCAATGCCAGTAGTGCTTGTAAATGCACATGGAACCAGCCTGGCAACACCTGACCAGCTGATGCATGTGAAGTACTCATGCACGTTTGCCCCTATCCTAGGAAGATGACTGCCGTGGCAAGTCTGATTATTGCTGAGATGAAGTTTATCTGATGGCAACAGATGTACGGGGCTGGTGGCTCTTCACAAGCTGTGTGTGCAGAAGTAAATGGGTCTGTGAGTAACCTCCTGCCAGGTCACAGACCAGCGACATTAGAGACCTCTTAAAGTGGTTCTTCAGTCGCAGGGGGGGATACTCAGCTTGTACTCAAACAGCTGTCTAGGACACAGAGGTTGCTGTGACAGCGCTTTACAGCTATATCTTGCAGAAGGAAGCGGTCATGTTGGGCCACATTGACTCTTTTTATGTGTCTTAAACAGAAGGCTTGCTACCACCCCAGGAGCTGTGGAGCAGAACAACTACTGGAATATCACATCTGCCTGTACAGATAATCTACTGAAGTCTATTGTCAGATTGCATCTGGCTCTGGAACTGGGTTTAGAACATCTGGGTAATGTTATATCAACAACACCACCTCTCCCCTTCCTTCCCCTTTCCTTTTTCCCACCTGCAGTGCAGAGCAAGGCAACTTCACAGCAAAACTGGTTTCTGCTGCATCTTTTTGTCTTTGTGAAACTCATTTAATTCTGGTACATGTAACACCTACTCCTTCCTCTGCTGCTGGTGCTATTGCAAACGAGAAATGCGCCCGGGTAACGCTGTCTCCTTGGAAACCTGCGTCTGGCCTAAAAAGCCCGGTTTGGTGCCCATGTGGCATGGGAAGGACAGAGACCTTGTGTGCTGAGCAACTTTCACATGTGGGCTGCTTTCACCCTGCATCCCTTGGTGAACAGATGAATAATCCAGGCAGCACGATTTAATGGGAAAAAAAACCCTCAAAACTATTGGCCTGGGATTGCCACAGGCTGCTGAGAAAAACCTGAGGGCAGCGTAACCTCCCTTGGCATGGGCAGGAAAGGGGCAGCTGGAGCTCTGTGCCAGTGTGGTCAGGGAGCAAGGTGAGGGCCCCACCGCTCCATTAGCGTGCAGTTTTCCAAATGATTGTAAACAACGCTGACTTTGAGCTGCTGCCAGAGCCTCAGGCTCTTTAAGAAATAACCCCTACTCATTTATTGCCTGAGGATGTTATTATTTCTGGAATGAACTAGCTGTGGATCACAATACTCAACAGAGCTATCGTACAAAGTGTGTTTTAGTGCAAACCTATTTATGAAATAGTCACAAAACTTCTTTGGACAGAAACGGGCGCAGAGCCCTAACCTTTTGTATAGAAAAGTGCCTACAGCTCATTGCTGCATCATCTTCATCCTGGGACTGGTCTGGATGGGGCCAGCTGTCCTGTGTCATGTGACAGCAGGGTATGGCTTCGTTGCTGAGGCTCCAGGGAGGTCAAGCACAGCTAAGGGGCAGTTGAACAGGGGGTATGCCAGCTGCATCCCCCAGCCCCCGGCTGCGCCAGCCGTGGGGAGGCCACCCAGATCAGCTTTTCACTCTTACATCTGAGAAGATAATGCAAAATGATCCCACTTCGCTGAAGGCTCAGCTCCGTACCTCTCACGTGAAATTTTTACAGACAATCCAAAGATTTGGTTTTTAAGAAACAAGTATTTGATGTGTACACGCTTCAGCGTACTTTCCCTTAAAAGACTGCTTATCTTTGTGTCATAAAAAGACAGGCATGAAGATGTTTTGTGCCAGGAATGCAAATGCATTAGAACACAGAGTTCAGTCACTACATACTGGTGACTGCTATATTCCTCACTAAAAGTAATGTGATAGGTGATTAATAGGAGTTAATCAGCTGTTGAGTTTATAACTACATACTTGATGTAAGGCCTTTCAAGAAATATATAATTGGAGATACATGTATGTTTTTAATACTGGTTCAAGTGTGAACTGATTTGCTCTTTGGTTTTTCTGCTTCTGTGAATCATACTGCAATAGCAGCTTAAAAAATATACTTTGTTTAATTTAAATTGGTCTAGGCAAGCGCCACACTAAATGTGGTGAGCATATGCAGTACATAAGAGCAAGGCAGGAAAAGAGATTATCAAAATAGCTGAAATAATTTTGTAAACGGCACATACTGCATGTCTATATGGTTTAACTATCAGTCCTGTCCTGTCCTGCCCCATCTGTAGAGGCGGCCACATGCCTAAGCACAACTTGGTCAAGTCAGTTGGTGCATTTACTACTGTTTAGAGCGAGTCTGGAGTTTAATTCAGGGCTTGAGGGTTTTATCTTTAACAAAAACTGGAAGGTGCAAGTGCTTTGAACAGCTATACTCTTGCCTGATCTTTCTACAGACAGTCACCTTGAATCAACACCTTGGAATAAGCTTGCTATTAACTTGAACAGGAGGCTAGCCAGGCACCTGTGAAGAAAAAGGCATTCTCTGTTTCTGCCTGTTGCAAGTTCTTCTACAGTTAGGCCTGTCTCAGCAGACAGGCCTGAGCGCCATCCTGGAATTATTTTGCCCAGTTCCAGGTTACAGTGGCACTGTTCTGTTGGGCTTTTTCTTTGTTTATTTTCTTGGTTTTGGTGTCTGTCCGTGGAATGAAAGTGTTCAGCTGTAGGGCAAAGCATCAAAGCTCCCTGGGTATGACAGTGAATGGGATGACAGGACTGCTGGATTCGAGGTCCAGAGCGGTGAGGAAGCATTCAATGGCTGCTTCGTTTTTACCCTGAGCTTGCAAGACATCTCCAAGGCTCTTCCAGGCCCTGTGACTGGTGGTCTGGATCTGGATGGCATCTCTGAGGACTTTCTGGGCCAGGTCCCTCCGCCCAAGTCTGCTCAGCACCAGGCCCTGTCAACAAACAAATGACAAACAGTTAACAGTGGCAAAAAACAGAGGAAGAAATGGAGAGCCTCGAGCTAGAAGTGCAGGCTTAGGAGTCTTCTGCGAGGGAAACTCCTCCTACATGTACAGAAGAGAAGCAATCAGCTGTTAGGCTCTAGTGTTTTTTTGGGGGTTTTGTGACTGTGAAGGGTCATTTTAAAAAAACAATATTGAAATTCATTTTATTTAAGCAGAGACTGATCCAGCTCTGCGAGCGCTCCTGCTGTGTGTTACTGGGAGAGTGTATACTGGTGTCACATGGAGGAAAGGCTACAGGCCCTCTAAGCATCCCTCTCTCCTTGAGTAGGCCACACTGGCTTCTAGTTCCCCAGAAAATATACACAGGTTTGATTTACACGCAGTACCTACATTAACTCTTGCACATCTGGAACATCCAGCTGAGGCTGAGGTAAAGTCTCTCAGCTCCTACATCCTGACCCTATAGAAAAATCTTTCTTCTCAACAACTGGGGCTAGAGGGATGCATTCCCCTTCCAGCCTTCGAGGGGCATGCTGTATGTAACAAACTGCACGGGGCCCTCTGTCCTCCAGCGCTCCAATGTACATCCTAAAGTGGTGTGGGGGAGGAGAAAGATGGAGGAACCTTGTTTAAAAAGCTGTCCTTAGGGTAAGAAAAGACACAAGTGGGTGTAACCATCTGGAAGGAACAGGAGGGGGAGGATGAAAGAAGTGGTAGGAAGAACATGTTTTCCTATAGGGCTCGCATGGATGCATCTGAACCGCCAAGGCATGTAATGAGCCAGGCTCCCTTTTAATTATACAGCAGGCAACCACATCGAGCCCAGATGGTCACGTGGGCTTTGCAGGCCACAACGCATTAGTGGCATTTCTCTGCTTCCTCCTGAAGGTGCACACAGCGGGACGAACCTCCCACCACTTTCAGCCAGGCACGGCCTGTGGAAGAAGCAGCCAACACTTTCATGTTGCCTGCCAAGCTCTGCGTGGCCTCTGCCTGCACTCACCCACGGAAATGGTGGCAAGTGGGATGACCAGCCTGGCTTTGTGCCTTCCCCAGGACTACGTAGTATGTGGATACATAAAGAAAATGTGTCTAATTGCCTCTAGTTGATAGGAAAAGATGCAAGATACTCAAAATCTCTTAGAACTAGAACCCAGTTTCTGACGAAAGAACAGTGATGCTTTGGGAAGTGGTGAGGGTTTTTCCTTTGTCTTGTTTTGTTTGCTTTTCTAAATGTGCCATTAGACAGTGGGTGTACCAGCATGACTAAGACCCTATAGCCAGCGACAGTATTAATACCTAAAGAAATGCAGTACCTTGCCTGACAGAAAAATTATGAAACATCCATTTAATCAAGTATTGGTCATACTGTGAAAAACTTCACTGCCTTTTTCTTGCCCATGGCCTTGACCTGTGTAATCAACTCAGTATCAAATCTGATCATTTAGAGATACACCACAGATGCTTTTCCTTTAGGTTTCTCTGTTGGAAAAACGGCGAGGCAATGGGGCCTGATCTCACTGTCCCTTTGTGAGCAGGTGGCCCAGACGTACCCCAATGGGAGAGGCTGATTCTTCTGGAGGTAGCTGCCTGGAGCTGACCGCAGGCACGTAATGACAGACTGGAAGGAATTTGTGCAATTACAACTTGAGTCTCCCGCTTGACAGGGATAATGAGGAATAGAAAGGGCAAGCAGAGTGGCCACAGCAAATCTGCTGCTGAGCCAAGAATAGACGGGAGCTATCTCAGCTCAAGTTTGTCCCCAACCACAAAACCATTCTTCCTAAAAACTCTTCCTGTTGTGCTGACCAAGCAGAGCCGATCATGCTCTCTGGTGGCCGGGGCCTCATCGCTGTCCTCACCCTGACATTAAGCGGCATCAAGCCTCCCGACGCTCCCAGAGGGCCGCTGGCCCTGGCGGCACAGGGAGCAGCGAGCCTGTGCAGCTGCTGCCTGTCAGCCCTCTCCAACAAGGAGGGGAATTCCCTCCCCGGCTGACATCTCGCGCCTCTCAACAATGCTGCAGTGAAATCCATCTCATCGTAAACCGCTCGTGCAGCGCAGCTCCCTTGTCTGCCCCAGCACCCTTGTTGGTCAAGGACATGGCATGGCTTCTCCCCTCTCCACTCCAGTTCCCTAGTCAGGAGCTGCTGCATTTATGTTGTCTGTGCTTGAGCTTCCTGCTGCTGCAGCACGGGGAGGAGGCTGTACACAAGTACCCTGAGTACTGTGTTCACCAGGGAAAGATGCTGAAGCTGACATCCACCAGAAAGTGCAGCACACATGAGCATTTTCTTGTCAGTATTCAGTGCTTTCAGGCATGCCAGTTTAGCTGAAGAAACATCTGTGAACCCTCAGAAAGGGTGATTGTAAGTGCCCTAAAGCTACAGGAAAGCCTCCTGTTGATGCTGCAGCATATTGCATAGGTGAAACACTGCTATAGGTCTTTGGGGAGGAACACAGGAGGAAACATTTGCTAAAGGAGGTAAAGATTTCCCCCTATTCCTCTTTGCTTACGTGCATGACTGTTAGTGTCAAAGGCTGCTCAGGTTCATGGCCCTTCCCAGGTATTCCCACCATCTTGCTTCCCCTTTGTCCTGACATGGAACAGCACCATGTCCCCTTCTTGCCCATGTGCCTATATTTCCATGTGATGAGGGCAAAAGATGCTGGGCTTCAAGCCTCAGCCCAAGGGAGGCCAGGGTGCTGCCAACACCCTCTTCTCCTACCCAGGCTCTACCACAGTGCTCCTAAACTCCTGCACAGAGACCTACCTATTCCTCCACACAGGGCGAGCTGCAACAGATGGCGTCAGCCTTTCCAGTGAGGCTTAACTAAACTGGCAGAAATACGCTGCTGGATGTTTAAAGGACAGGTTGCACACCGTTAATTCTGTGTGCAGATGAGCTTTCTCCCCACCCTGCTCCTTGCAAACCACAAGCGTCTTGTGAGAGCTGGAGGCTGTACAACCCGCAAGCCTCACAAAGACGCAGCACTGAGCACTTCAGTTTTTTGTTACCCTGAGGTATTTGCACTTGAGAGCTTCTCCCTGCTACTGAATTTCTTATTTCCCCATGGAGTCTGGCTTGCTATAAACAATGCCTGCATGTTGTTGCTATGCAGGTCCAGCTGGAATCTGCCTACAGTGCAAAAGTAAAAAATTATATATAAATTCAGAAAGCCACCCACTGACAGGCAATTTGCATTTTTATCTGGAAGATTTTTTTTTTTTTTAAAGAGATTTTTCTAATGAAAGTTCAGTTCCTGAGTTTCTATGGAAACTCCTCTGCTTGGCGTGCATGCATAATTTTATAAAGTCAGATCTCAGGAAGATGAGCAATTAGTATAAACACAAGCAGAAATGTGATTAAGGGTTTCATCTTTTTGTTCCTCAAGATGGAAGGTGGGGCTGGGCTTTGTTGTCTTTCCTTGGTTTTGCCAAATTAGTGCAGAGACAAGGTGGCCTCGCTCCTCTGCCACCTCCTGGCTAGCACCGGCACTTCTGGGTTTGCCCAGTTATTTTCCTCCTTCCTTAGAGGTATGGTTTTTTTTTCTGTGTTGGTGGTGGTACCAAGTCAGGCCATAAGGAGCAACAAGGACAGGCTTCTTTTTAAACTCAAGCATATCATAAATAGTAAATAACCCCAAACAAAACCGAAAAGTGTGTGGGAATCATTTTGCTTTCGAGCTCCTGCAGGCAGCGTCGCCAGGGCTTGCCACACACAGGCATTTCATGTGCCACCTGCATTAATGTCACTGTACAGGCTTGGGATGCTCGCTCACTCACTCACTCACTCACTCACTCAAGGAGGTCTGAGGATAGCTCCTGCAGATTAGTTTAATTTTCTTCTTCAAGTCTGAAGACATACTTCAAGTCTTGTAAACAGAGGCAGAGTAAGTGAGGGGTGTGCTTTCAAGCCAGACAGTAAGAAATGGCACTGAAAGCACTGGAAGAAATTCATTTGAGGTGAAGGGCTGTGGCGCAGTGAAGCCGGTACAGTCTAGTGGTGCATGAAGGCAGAGGGGAGACAGCGAATTTGGTCTGCTGATTTGCCTTATGCTGGCAGCTGGACTCCTGAATTCATTGCTTTTAATTTCAGGGGACAGGGGGTGCCTATGGGAAGCTTTTCCAAAGGTATTTTTGAACTTGTCCACATGCAAATAAACCAAATCTAAACCAGCTGTATATTGACACCTGGCTGGACTCCCTTCACTGATGAGATACTTACTAACTGACACTTGAGTTCTTTCAAAATATGGGAGATGCATTTCAGTTTAAGTTAGATGAGCAAAAAAGTGACTTGTTTTCAATTTTCACTAATAAAGTGGAGCATAAGCCCCACTGGAAGTCCCACTTCAGAAGGCCATGAGATTTCTGATCTGTGTCTTTATTTCCTTCGAGTTTGACAATCCCTCTTAAAGACTGTTAGCTTATAAACCTCCCAGAAAATGGTGCAGAAAAGATATTATGGGGGACTACAAAATAAGCCTCATGTACAAGCTTGAGTTTATTTTTAGTAATGAAAGTCAAAACTTCCTCTGCAAATGTTTAGTTCAAACACCTGATGAGCAGCAGGGAGTTATCCTGAGTTTTATTATCCTTGTCTCCTTCCACTAAGGTGGCGCAGATTTGGTTGTGCTTTCCTTTGGTGCTGGCACCGGAAAGACATGTCCAGAAAAATGTTTTACTGAATTCCTGGAAGACTGCTTTTTTGTTTTGTTTGCATGGTCACCCCACTTTTGGAGAACCTGTAGAGGTGTAATAGGCTTTATCCTCTACAAATTAGATTTTAACAATGACTTTAAATGCAAGGTCTCTCTCTCTTTGCATGAGACTCAAAATTCCAATGTGAGGTTGAGAGCATTTTTGCCCATTATTGTCTAAATACCCTAAGAAGTTTCCAGAATGAATTAGACTCTGCTGTTGGGCTTCTGCTAGCGCATTAGTTAATTAATTTCAAGGTAAAGGGGGTATTCTTACTGTCTACTCCAATCTGTAACACGGACATGTCACTAGTGCTTAGTAGAAGGGTAATCAGCAGCTGGCAAGATCAGGGCATGCTGCAGAAGAGTGCTCCTTCAAAAGCGCGCTTATTCAGCAGAACCCTACAAAAAGCCTTTCAAGATGCATTTGGCACTTGGTGGTAACAGTCTCATGTAACAGAAAAATCCGCACTGCTACAGGGCAACATACGCTTCTGTAATTATTTAGCAATCACAGTAAGTTGTAAGCAAAATCTGTTGCATAAACCATGAAATACCAGAGGCTCCTTTTGAAAAATGGCAAAGATTAACCCTAGAAATTTTAGGTCCCCTAGAATAAAAACAGACACATGAGTAGCCAGTTGATCTGCGATTCTTTCACCCTATAGTCATGACCTTTCCCATTTCAGAGGAGCCAGGATTTTTTTCCTGAGTTGTGAGCAGTGACTGTTTTGTTGTGCTGTCACTTGGCCACGCAGCAGCTGGCAGTGTGTGGGGTAGCTAATCATCCATTTTGCTGATTCAGTCCAGGTTATGGTGAACCTGTACATGGGTTTGTTCTGAGCTTTGTCCTCTGAAAATACAACTGCAGGAAATACATGAAGCAGTCAGGGTCTGCTCGTCAAAAACACCGAATTAGAGACTACATCTTAATTCGCTGCCCTAACAAAGGGTGACTGGGATCCACTTCTGGAGGAAAGCTCATCTTTCAGTGTTTCTGCTGTCTCTCTTGTCAAGAGCAGCTTTTTCATCTCTTCCTTCCCCCCCTCTCCCATCTCCTCTGCTGAAGCTGCTGCATCCCCTGTCAGTCAGTGACGCCCAAGTGCTGCATTTGATAAAGCAGGGAAGGGGAAGGAGAGGGGAGGAGGGAGGGGGAAGGCAAGCAGGGCCACTGCAAAATGCTGCATGTGGAAAGGAAAAACTAAGGAACAGCGCTGGAAGGAGGGAACTGGCAAGTGCTGGTAGAATTAGAAACTTGAGTATGCATCATGCTTTGGGGCACTTGTGCATTTGCCTGCATGTTTCAACTCAGCAAGTTCAGCCCTGGTACTACAGGCACTAAAAGCAGCCCAGCAGCAGATCACTGCTTAAATTTCACTGCAGCATCTTTGTGTGCTAGAGAAGAGCATGAGGTAAGAGAAGAAAAGAGACTGCAAGTAGGTACCAGGAGGAGAGACAGACTAGCTAAGCATGAAGACAGAGGCACCTTAAGCCCACCACTGACCCGGGCACACGGATATGCTTTTCCAATTGTACTGAAGTAGCTTTGGCAGGGAGAGAAGAAAAAAAAAAGCAAAAGAAGAAACGCTCGAAAGCGATGCCAACGTGTTTTTGAAGGCACTGTGTAATTACAAAGGCACCATCTCACCCAGGCCCCCCCGCAGAAGGGAACTGCTGTGCCCTGCTGCACATTGTTCTCTGCCCAGGCTGCTGTCTCCATTTGAGTTCATCAAATGTTAGCAGGGATGTTTGTACCGTGTTTGAAGCTTAAATGTGATAAAACATTTATTGACATAAAAAAGCAAAGCCTAAGGCAGCATTTCAAACCAGGAGGCTCTGATCTCTTCACAGGGAGGCTCGTGCAAGCCTAGGGAGAATGAAGAGTTTTTCTGCCTTGTTGGATTGTCGTCATTTAAGCTTCATTCAAAGCAGAATTGTTTGCTGCATGATGAATATTCTCTAGATAGTTCCTTTCCTGAGACCTACATGGAGATAAAGCAAGGAAACCTAACAGGATGCCTCAATCATACGTCTGAGAGTAACTAAATGCAGTATTTGCTTTGTATCCTCTTTTCCTAGGGAAGGCAAGATTTCTCCTGTCCCTGAACTTAGCAGTTGTCATAGTAATGTTGCAGTAGAGCGCACAGTAGCTTCAACTAGGGCTCAAGCTCACGGTGTCGTCTGTAAAAACACGCATTAAGAGAAGGTCTCAAACTAACAGTATATAGTAATTTAGAATACTTAATTTATAATTTAAGGTCCCAATTCTGTTACACACTGTACCTGCTTCCCTGACAGAAAGCCTTGTTGAAATTCAGCCTAGGTACATACAAACATTTCAACATACATGCAGCATGGAGATTAACCAGCATCAGCAATGAGAGCAAAGGCATGCAACACACACGCAGGATGCTGCAGAGTGGCAGGTAGCCTGCTGGCTAAAGCACTTGACTAGAAAGCAGCTGCTGTCCTTCATTGGCTGCTAATGCATTTCACATTGAATAATCTGCCATTACTCAGGAACAATTCAGAGAGCAGGGACAGGGTCAAGGGACAAGCTTTGGGAGGCACAAATTCTGGCTTTAAGTGTTCTCAGGATGAGGAGGACTGGGGGCAGGGGGACATGCATGGTAACTGCTAGCAAATATTTTTAAGAAGTCAGGGCAGGAGTGAAGCAACCCCATCGCTCTGGGGCAGGGGAGAGGGAACAGCTCTGCCTCTCGTTTGACAGTAGGCAATTGCCTATGTTCTGTTGCACGTAACAAGATTTTGCTGCAGGTATCTGGGTACTGCCTAGGCTAGAGAACTGGACACTCACTTGATCCGAGTGCCTGCAGTGTGCTATGCCTGATGAACAGGGACTGCTGCATCTTTTCTCAATTTTTAATGCATTGCTTTGCACATTTCCCACTCGTGTTGTCTTCCCTTCCCTGTCCAGAGCGAGAACACGTGAGTCATGACCAGATTCTATTAGATAACAGCTTCAGCTCTGCCTGAACCTTGGTCACACTGAGCACATTGCCAGAGCAAGCACCTCATTTGGTATGTGGCTGAGGAAGGGTGCAGCACAGCGAAGGCACAGCTGACAGAAGCACACAGCATGCCAACGTAGATTACAGCAGATGCCTTCTGAAAGGAGAGACCAGATATTTAAAAAATCTTAATTTGCTTAGTTTTCCACTACTGGCAGTCTCTGGGATAGCACGTTATTAATGACATCCTCCTCACAACTACAGCCGGAGCCTGGGAGAGCTTAACTAAGCTCAGCTGAGCTGCTGGGAATCACTGGGGGAGCCGGGCATGAACGCACCGCTGCGGTCCAGCTGCTGCCTCTGGCTTCTGATCCCACCAGCAGTGTGGTTCCTTGTCGTCTCTCAATGCAGTGTCTCTCATGAATTACGAATCTCCATGCATAAAGATTTTGCTGAATTACAGATAGCATTTTCTGTTACATGCTCAGAAGAGAATGAACAAGCAACTAATTGAGAAGCTAAATAATTGAAGAGTTTTGATAAATACTGCACATAACACTATAGTGTAACTGGAAGCTCCAGTGACACTGGAGAGCTGTGACGCTTTCATGTTTCCCATTTGTTTAGTAAGGAGGAACTTCTGCTTCCTTCTCTTGACTGTGGCCAGCTCAGTGTATTGAGCCTGTTTGCTGAAAATCTGCAGGTCTTGCTAATTCCCACCCCCCTGTTTATGCAGCTGTGTCATGTACCAGGAGGCAACATATTCCGTTAATGTACTACTCTCTATTTTATATACCATATTCCCATAGTCTATCACTGTCTTGTCTTTGGTGTGACAGCAGGCAACCTCAATAGCACAAAATTTAAGCTAGTTGTAACTGGTTTCCTTGTTTGTGAAAAACAGTGTTTGAAGGTTGAAGAACAGAATTAGTAGACCAACTTGACTACTGCAACTTCTAGGCTTTAGTTGCATCTCAGAGCAAAGCATAGTAGGAGGACAATACTGATTAGTAGAGCTGCAGTGGTATCTCGAGGACTGGGGATGCGAAGCCACAACTAAAGCTAATAACCTTCTGGAAGATCAGGTTGGAGCTCAGTGGAGAGGCATCTGCTGCAGGGAGAGATCAGGCCAAGGACAATGTCTTCAAGCCTGGATGCAAGTTTGATTCTACAGAGATGACCAAGCCACCCCAGGGGTTTAAGAAATGTATGAGGTTATAAAGGTGTTACACACGCTTTAGAGAAAGGATCAGAGAAGGGCTAGGGAGTTTTCTTTCAGGAATTCATTTTGGTTTCTAAAGTTACGTAAACAGAGCCTGAATAATGTGGTAATGAGCACCTCAGGGACATGGAGAATAACTTACCACAACTGAGGAATGCAAGTGCTTGGCACAGATAAATAGGAGCTACAGATTCCCTGGAAACGGGGATAATCCACCTCTGAGAAGCAGAGCACCAGCTCTCCCACTAACGGACTGAAATCCCTTTGCTGCGCAGTGCGTCAGATTTGCTCCTTCCAACGACCCCGAACCCCCAGCAGGTCTGGGCTCTGGCTGAAGAGGGAAATCCGCAGTTCCCCCAGGAGAGGAAATGGCCACTCGTGGTGTCTAAGGGAAGGCTTCGGTGTCAGAAAATCTCTTACCACCTTGTTTGTGATGCTTCCACTGTCTCCTCTAGGTAGAGGAAGGAAGCCTGGCAACTGCAGAGGAAAAGAGTGGGCAACAAACCTGCAAAACAATTCTGTCAGCTCCCAACTGGTGCTCAGGAGCCCTGCTCCTGCTGCACAGCCAGGGATTTGCTCTGATGGCTGGGCTACCGAAGCTGCCAGCTAACTGGTGGATTTGCAGAGTGTATGTGTGTGGGAGGTTCTGCAGCAAACAGAAACCAGGAGAAGAGCATTTGCAATTCTTTGGACAGTGAGTGAGCCGACACGCAAACTTATTAATGTGAGCATCCAAAATATTCATTTATCCTGTGTGAGCCAGTGACTAGAGGCAAAGGCAAGTTCTCTCCCTCAAGCTCAGCTGCTTCAACACAAAAATTTGAGTTAAGAGGCTGCTCTAAGGATTGCTTTTCCCCAAGGAGAGCTTAGAGCAGTTATTTTGGGATATCTGAAGCACAGGAACATTCTTGGGATTCTGAAATAAGCCTCAGAGTTGAGAAAACAGAATCTGCTAACCAGTCATGGTTTGGAAGGAGGCTACCACTCATCTGCAAAAGCCAAACCTTGCCTTACCATTGTCCTGCTTAGTGGAGCTGCAAATGGCAGATAGGCACAATATCCATTGGGATATGTTCTCTTAGGGCAAGATCAGAATTATTTTTGATCATTCTTTCCTTCCCTGCTCACAATTCACCTATCCAAGACTTGCTGGATTCCACTGCTGTGCCAGCAGGTCCAAGCCCCACCCTGTACTCAGTGCTGGTGACGCTGCACCTTGAGTGCTGCGTTCAGTTCTGGGCCCCTCACTACAAGAAAGACACTGAGGAGCTGGAGTATGTCCAGAGATGGGCAATGAAGCTGGTGAAGGGTCTGGAGAACAAATACTACGAGAAACTGCTGAGGGAGCCGGGGGTGTTAAGTCTGGAGAAAAGTAGGCTGAGGGGAGATGTGGTCACGCTCTGCAACTACCTGAAAGGAGGTGGGAGTCGGTCTCTTTTTCCCAAGTCACAAGTGATAGGTCATAAGGAAATGGGCTCAAGTTGCACCAGGGGAGGTTTAGACTGGAGATTAGGGAGAACTGGTTCACTAAGAGGGTTGTTAAACACTGAAACAGGCTGGCCAGGGAGGTGGTGGAGTCACCATTCTCAGAGATACTTAAAAGCCATGTCGCTGAGGACCCAAAGGACACGGTTTAGTGATGCCCTGGCTGTGTGAAGTTAGTGGTTGGACTCTTGAAAGGTCTTTTCAAACTGTAACAATTCTATGATTCCATGATCCTATGAAAGCGGCTGTCCTGGTTACACTCAGCACTAGTGGGGATGCTGCCTGCAACTGCAGCCTCACACACGACAGGCGCGCGATCACTTGTCGGGGAATTCCAGTGGAGAGCACCGTCCCTCAGGAGGCTGCGCTGATAGCCCACCAGCAAGTGTTGCGCTGCTGACGTGCCAGTTTTGGGAGGAGGTGTAACCAGCTATGTCACCCTGCAGAGCAGGCTGAAAATAGGATTGCACTCACTGTGCCATGTGGCTCAGTGGTATGTCAGGACATGTATTTTTAGGAAATTCCTCCTTTGGGCAGAAAGGGTGAAGTGCTTGGCCTGGATTGCAGGCTGCTGGCTTTGCCCAGATCTTTCATCCTAGGGAGTGGGAGCATGCTGGCCACCAGTCGGTCTGCGGACGCCCTTGGTGCCTGGACACAGTGCCAGTCCTAGTCACCTATCGATCAGGGTGGTTGTGGAAGGGTAAAAGACAGCTGATCTGCTGCTGTGCTTGTCTTTGTTTCAATACATGCACACTTGCTCTCTTTCTCTCTTTGCTAGTGCTTTTCAGAGAAGGAACTGACCTCCACAGAACAGGGATGGAGAAAAAAGTAAGGAAGATCAATGTCTTGAGAAGAATATGGTCTCTGAGGAGCAGCAATAAAAATACCTTGCTTGCAGAATACCTTGCCTATAGAATGAATGTATGAGAGGAGCTCAGAGGGGATAGCTCACACAGAGAAAAAAGAGAGAGAGAGAAGGAAAAGCAGACGGTAAGTAGGGATTTAAATAAGTTTCTGGAGAGGCAAAGAGGAATCTGACTCAGTGGGGTACTTTTTGGGTGCAGCATAATGAAAAATATGCAGTACATCTCCATGCCCAGCCAGTTACTGATGCACAGACAGTGTTACGGCTTGTCTGACCCCAGGAGAAGGACGATGTAAGGCAGTGCTGGACTCAGAATCAAATTCTTCTCTCTGACAGACACTTGCCAGCTTCCTCTTTTCCCCAGAACATCATTCCTATCAGGCAGCATGTGTTCAGCTCCAGCATCTGGGTTGTGATTTTTTGGCAGCTGCACAAAATCTCTGCTATTAGGTCCCACCTGCCAGTCTCATGTCTGCTCCCACAGACCTCTGCCTGTTAGCAAATGTTTCAAAATCACACTGCCAGGCACAGCACGTCATTCTGCAATCCCACCTCAGGCAAAAACCCTCATGCAAGGGCTCCTTTTAACTTCAGTGGGGTGCAGGAGAGAAAGGCTAGAGGACAGGCCTCTGGATTACAGGCAGAAATATTAATTTAGGTCACAGCTTGCTCTGTATTTTTTTTCAGCAGTAAACTAGTTATTTTCCTCCTGAATTATGTGAATAATACTATTTTTTCAATCACATTTTTATTTTCTTGAGACATGTTCCATGCTATAGTTGGTGATAAACGGCATGGGATCAAGTTGGAGGCCTGTGGCCAGTGGAGTTCCACAGGGCTCGATTCTGGGCTCGATTCTGATTCTTGTTCAACGACCTGGATGAGGGGACAGTGTGTACCCTCAGCAAGTTGGCTGATGACACCAAACTGGGAGGACTGGCTGATTCCCCAGCAGGCTGTGCTGCCATTCAGCGGGATCTCGACCAGCTTGAGAGTTGGGCAGAGAGGAACCTCATGAGGTTCAACAAGGACAAGTGCAGACTCCTGCACCTGGGAAGGAACAACCCCATGCACCAGGACAGGCTGGGGACTGACTTGCTGGAGAGCAGCTCTGCAGAGAGACCTGGGTGTCCTGATTGATAATAAACTAACCATGAGCCAGCAATGTGCCCTTGTGGCCAAGACAGCCAATGGCATCCTGGGATGAATCAAGAACAGTGTGACCAGCAGGTTGAGGGAGGTTCTGCTCCCTCTCTACTCTGCCCTGGTGAGGCCTCATGTGGAGTCTTGTGTCCAGTTCTGGGCTCCTCAGCTCAAGAGGGACAGAGAACTTCTGGAAAGAGTCCAGTGCAGGGGGACTGGAGGATCTTCCATATGAGGAAAGGCTGTGGGAACTGGGGCTGTTTAGTCTAGATGAGACTGCAGGGGAATATTAATATTTACGAATATCTAAATGGTGGATGTCAGGAGGTTGGGGCATCACTTTTTTTCTCTTATGTCCAGTGACAGGATGAGGGGTGATGGAAAGGAGTTGGAACATAGAAAGTTCCATTTAAACATAAGGAAAAAACTATTTCACTGTTCAGGTGAGGGAGCCCTGGCACAGGCTGCCCAGGGAGACTGTGTAGTCTCCTTCTCTGGAGGTTTTCAAAACCCACCTGGATGCATTCCTGTGTGACCTGATCTAGGTGGACCTGCTTTGGCAGTGAGTTGGACTAGATCATCTCTAAAGGTCCCTTCCAACTCTACCATTCTATGATTCTATGACTAAAAGAATTTGTGAACTTTGTTCACCAGAATGTGTTTATGTGGAGACATTCTTCCTTCTTCAAAAATTCTTCCTTTCCCTTCCCTTGCTTCTCTCAGCAGTCTCAGCCGTGAGATGCAACCACCAGCATGATGTGTGATTACTGTATGTCACCTCATTGTTGAAACACTTCATTAGTAAACAAAGTGCTGAAATACAGCTTGCTCATCTATCCTGAATAAGAGGTCTACCCACAGGAATAACTGCAATTTTTAATTCTGTATGGGAAGAAAGGATTTACACTTCCACAAAAATCATCTGCTATAGTATTCACAATCTGACTTTGCCCAGCATGAACCTAGGCAACGAGACTGTGCTTTTGGTGCAAGGCACAGTACCTATTGGAGATGGTCTAAGCCACTTGTTTATGGCATCTCTAAAATTGCAAACAAAAGAGACAATCAGTGCTTTTTGATGTGGACATCTGTCAGCAGAGAAACAACTGCTAATTGTCATGTAATAACCACACCAGACACTTCTACAGCAGTCATCTTTCTGTAAGTCAAGCATGAAAAAATTTGTTACTCATCCAAGCACCAAGCATATTTTGTCCAGATCTGGCTGCATTTCTGCAACTGCTTAAATCTCCAAAGTGTTATGATGCTCTTTTATAGATGGATACTTGAGATCAAACTATTTATCCACAATGTAGCAGTAAATAACTGCTTTTTCTGTCATGTGATTAACACATTTAGCTTTGTAATCTAATATTTGCATTTTACTTTTCGAAGCAATGTAGGTATACTGAGAAAAGGTGCTGATATTCTCATATAAATAAAAGCACATAGGATTTGTAGAGAATTGGTTCAACAGCAGAACTACCTAGTTGCACTTTACCATTCAGAGAAGCCTTGGTCCTACCATAAGAGCTGTGAGTTTGGCAAGTACATGGTTCTACATGAGCTCTGAGCAATGTTAAAGCAGTACAGCACTGTCTAAAACCATGTGAGGGGAGGAATAGCTAATTCCATTTTTATGAAAGGATTAACTCTAGACAGCCTGCCATCATCATCATACACGTGACTTCCTAAGGCAGCTGCTTACCTTCTTTGCAGGCATGAGATCATCAGCCTGTCACTTAATTGAAGAGAATAGAAAAAATAGTTGGCAACCTCTCCAGAGACAACAGGTAATGGGATGTCTTTTAATAACTGGTAGCCTGAACCAGGTTTGAACTGACTGAAGACTTCTGTAGAGTCTCTCTTGTTTAAATGGCACCAGAACTGCCTGTGCTACAGACCTACATAGCTTGTCAAACCATACCTCTGGGGAGCACTGGAGACAGCCAGCGAGGGAGAGGGACATCTTCAGCTGCCGTGTCAAAGCCTCAACACAACACCGGCTCCTGCAGCTGCCCCTCATGGGGATGATCTACTTGTAAAACATTTACATTTTCAGCAGGATGTTTCTAATTAAACTCAATTGGTTTGCACACCTGCTGAGAGTGACTGCTCTGTACCTCATCTCCCTCTCCTGCTTGAGCACAAAGAAGATGCAACTGCCTATAGCACTACCACATAAGCACTGTGTTCCCTTTGTGCACTGACAGTAATTGAGAAAATAGATGGCAACGGCTGGTTTTTGTGTTTGCTGCTGTTCTAGGAAGCACTTTTCTCTTTTTTTTTTTTTTTCATTTTTTTTCCCCCCTTTCCACAGTGCCTAAGACTGTTCAGGTTTTTACAGTCCTTTTGTCAGAGTGGGGGGATTGACAGGGCTTTGTGTAGTTTCCCCGACTGTAGAGTGTCACGATTGATGCTGATAATAAACCCCTCAGGCTTGAGGAAAGTACCCATACAGATCCTGACTATGATCAGATAGATGGGGAAAGGATGGCACCGAAGCATGCCATGGTTAGTAGTGCACGACACAACAGCCATCTGTCACTTCTGAAACAGTTTTTAGCCTGTCTTGAGAGCCCAGCCTGACTTGAACATTTTAAGAGAAAGTTTTGTGGATACTGTGTTATATTGTCTGAAGTATTTATGATTTGCCTGGAAAGGTCTAAGACAACCAAACCTTCAGAGAAAGCTGCTGAAATTGGGTGGACAGTCAGCAGGACTTCTGGTTTGTGATTGCCATCCTAGGCTCCTTTTCTACATCTTTAGGGAGCCTGCACTTGTCAGTGAGATGGAAGTCATGCCTCAAAAACATACTTGAATGCATTGGCCTTGTTGTACTGTGGCGTTGCCCTGCTGTGAAATGAGAAAAATGCATTTACTGTGCTGTGGCAGCAGGTCAGCATCCCAAATGTTCTCCCCTCCAACGAGCTCACTGGGTCAGAATAATTCTGTTTTGGATTGTACAGGACAGTCTCCTGGGCAACACGCTTCACAGCAATGCTCGGGGGGAACACGCCCTTGAATGCAAGGCAGTCAGTCAATGAGATTTATAATTACCGTGTTTTATAACCTCCTCCATTCAGACAGGGAAGGATACCAATGAAGAGATACTAAACAAGAGAAACGATATGTTTGCACCTACATAAATAGCTGCTGTTAATATGATTTGAAACCTGGATGGCAGAAGGTGCCCTTTTGTCCCCTGCGTGGTCCAGTGTAACACAACAAATCCACAACCATTTCTAAACTGGGGTAGCAGGAGGGCATAAACCTCTGACTGCAGCTACTCTCTGCCAGAGAAAGGCATGTAAAACCCACTCTGTATCACCAAAATCTTCTGATTGCATTAAGGAAGGTCTTGGCTCAAGGCCAGGTCCCAGCTGTCCCTGTAGTGATAATCACTGCCCTCCCTCAGGGTGCTGAGAGTGGGCAGAATCCAGCTGTATTTTCATACACGTAAATTGTCTAAACAGGGTGGCGTTAACGCTTCTGGGATAACAAATTGAATGTATAGATGTCTCATCAACAGCAAGCTCTGTGCAGAATGTGGTTTGCTTTCAAAAAAGCCCGGAGGTAAAAAAAAAAAATCACCAGAAAATCTCCTGGTACAGTTTATCTGATGCTTTGTTTTTGAGTGTCCTTGATGCATAACAGCATGCTATCATCTCTAAAGATTAAAAACAATCCCTTCTTATTGCTCTGCTGGGTATTTTCAAAGAAATTCATGCACAGATGAAAACAAACAAAAACAACGTCCAATGGCTCTGCAGAGATTCTAGTCCTCTCGTTTCAGGTAGTCTGGAGACAATTTTAAACAGACATGGACCTCTTAAATCCTTAGGCTACAGCTCCGGCGAGGACACATTAGCAAAACTTCAGTAGCTTAATAGGGTGAGGCTGGTTGAGGATTTTCAACATCATCTCCATTTTGTGCTTTTTAGGGTAGAGCTTAACTAGGATACGGAGCTTTTTGTGTGCAGTACTGGATTTTCATTATTGTTTGAAACGGAGCTTTGAGCTAAATAATAACACCTTTGTTCAGGTTTGGTTTAACAAAAATTCACAGTATCTAGGTTGGTTTTCATGATGTTAAGGTCTGGATTTTTTGACAGATGAAAGCATCTGTGGAGAAAGTCACCCTCCTATAATCAGTGCAGGACTGGAGCCCAAAATGACAGAATTAAACACAGTATAAACCAAGAGTGCCTCAGGCACTGACGAAAGAACAGCTCAGCTCGCTTCAGTTAACACGTCTTTTGCTGTTACCCACTTGGCTTTATTGTTCAGAGGATCTGGCCCAGTATGAGAATGAAATCCCTCCCCCAGCCCCCATTCTGCCTCCACTCTTTGCTGCTGGCTAGCTCTGATGGACAGCTGCAGGAGTTTCTTAAGCAGAAATCTATGTGACACTGCTGCACTTAGGAATAGTCTGAAAATAGGCCATTTTCCTTCTCCACTCCTGCTTAGGCACTAGCTTTGCTTGGGCTCAAAAAACCTTTGCAAAGATGATCGACTTGAGGGTTTGGTTTTTAAAGGCTGGGCAAACTTGTTCACAACATCGCTTGCAAGGCAAAATAACTCCAGACAGGACTAGCATAAGATGCTTGTGCCAAGCACATGATGCAAGTACTGGCTGAGGGATGCTGGTGGTATGGAGGATAACAGAGATAACATTGAATACAAAGCCATGCTGTGTCGCTGATAAACAGCCCCACAATGTAGTGTATTGTAGTGCATAAGAAGGAAGCCACGGCAGATCACGTTCTGACTGCAGTTTAAAACTGCTGCACAGTTTAATTCAATTTAAAAGGATTAAAATTAATGTTATACCTGCTATGCACTGCTCACCTGTTTAACTGCAGTTAATGTCTGAATGCTCTTCAGTCTATATGCTGGTAGAGTGCTGAAAACACCCTCGAGATTATGGACAGTAATAAAAAATCCTCCCATGGCTCTCCCTCACCCTCTTTGAGGTGTTGTGCTTGTTGCTTAACAAATACTTTGTCCTTGTTAACTCTGGCCATCCCTGTCTTTCGTTGTGAGGCCAGGGCTGCTGACCATACCTGCTATCAGTTGGTTACCTGTGGTGTCAGAGCAATAGCAGCAACACTTAACAATGCTGCTTTCAAGGCCACCTTTTTCTCTTCTCCTGAGGATGGTGATTACTGGAAGCACAGAGGCTTTGTTTCAGAGAGTTACTTTTATCTCTTCCTTGGTTTACCTCCTGAAGTGCTGATTTCCTAACACTCTGGAGGAGCTGAGTTGTGGGTGTGGTGAGGGACAGTAATGTTTGAGCAGGGTTACTTTGGCTTGTAACAGCTAGATGTGCTAGCACCCTGAGGAAGTGGGTGGCATCTACACCTACACAGCTGTTTCCTCACCCCCTGCCTTGAGAACAATAAATCCTATCTAACACCTCAAGCCTAGGCAGTTGTTAAAGGCACAATATAGGTTTTTCTTCCTTGCCCCAAGCACTGGGATATGCTGCCACAGATACCTAAAAGCCATCCTAATTCCTTTTAATTGGAAAGGTTTCACCTTCACCATCAGCTCTGTGGTATCTGATAAAGAGAAGTCTCTTCTAAAGGGAACTGTCTTCTGGTAGGAGATGCAGAGAAGCAGTCCCTCTGTTTCTTCTCAAACTGTGACAGGCTCTATGACCACTGAGATGGAAAAAGTTTGCAAGTAGTCTGGTTTGAAGTATGCAAAAATAGCAGGGCTGCACTTCCAACAACGCTGCTCCTCTGTCTCTGATGCCAGCTTGTGAGAGTGAAATGGAGTAGTGCAAGACTATCAAGATTTAATCCATTTACAGAATTTCAGTTGAAAGGGTTTAGTGCTACATATAGATATCATGCCTTGTATCACAGCTGCCTGCATTGACACTACATTATGTGAGCGTTTTTCTTGCAGAGACTAGCTACATTGATAAAACCACTTGGTACAGCTGATGGAGCTAAAAATAAATTTATAAAAAAAATAGGCTGCCTTTTGGCTCAAGGATCTTACATACACACCATTTTTACTTTGTGATGCTGCTATTTTCGACGCTGCTATTTTATATTTGCTGGTTTGGGAAAGCTGCTTTCAAACAATGGGTTACTTCGAAACCACTTCCTTTGATTGTTCTTCATTCACTATTCAAAGTAAGAGATTAGTTAAAAATGGTATACGCTTCCAGTCTGTCTGATTTGCTGTGTCAGCCAGTAAATAATACATAACAGAGAATTTATTAGAAAATTCAAAATCCAAATCTTCTAACCACTGGTGACTATGGTGATATCCAAATTAAAATAAAGATGCAGAAATGTAAAATCAACATTTAATGTCAAATACTTGCCCAATCATTTATCATCAGCAAAGAGCAATTCTGAGCTTTCCAGGTTGCTTGTTTGACCTATTTGTGGTATTCTAGGAACGACAGCCAGGAATCCTAAAGTGAGGGCTGCTGCTCCCGAAGCCTGGAAATCTCCAGGGCTTGTGGGTTTTACCAGTCTCTCCGATAAATTTATTTACTTTTCTTACTCTGAAGGCAAGATACTTTGGCGGCAAACGGGACACCAAATGGTCCATGAACCCCCTGCCAAAGATACTGCAGGCAATTTTGCTCTTTGTGTGCTTCGCACTGAAGCCACAAGGACAACTTACATCTGTTTGTACCTGCAGAAGCCTATCCTGAACTATCCTCATGTACATAATCTCAGTTCAGAAAAAAATTAAAAGCTGTGGGGTCTGGCTGTATGTTAAAAAGCCTACATGCTCTCCTACAACATCAAGCTTTAAGCCTCACAATGCAGTATGGGATCATACCTGACTTCAGAAAGTCTTTGCTGTGGCACTTGTTTCATTTGACCTAGCTTAATTTGTCAGTATTAGTCACTCCTGTGCTCTACCGAGCTGCAAGTGACAGCCTCAAAGAGGAAATATTATTGCCTGCCAATCTGGCACAAAGGTTACTGTAACTAGAAGTTCTGAAATTCTAGATATGTTGTTTAGGTGCAAGGGAATAGTACCGCTCTCTTATAAAAAAACATACAGTCCCATAGATGTGCCAAACTTACTTGCCACTAGCTAGCTGCTTTGGGGAACTCTGCCCCAGGGAATAGTTACACAAGGACAAAGCCAATGTTCCTCTTTGCTTAAAAAAATAATCTCGGAGCCGCTTCAGAATTTATTTTAAATGCAATTCCTAGTTCATCCTTCTCTACCAATTAGGTTTGGCCATGTTATGTGTAAATGTGCTGAACAAGTGCTGTATTTCAGCCTCTTTAGTGCTGGTTCATGTCATGTTCAAAGCAGGTGTTAAGGTCTGCAACACACAGATCGTCTTGACAGGTTGCTGAGAAGAAGTGGGAGCTGTTGCTTCCAACACAAAGAGAGGCAGAGAGCACAGGGGTAAGTTTACCACTGAAGGGCAGTAGTGTTTGCTCTGCTAATAAAAAGAGTAGCAGCTTTTCATGACCCCTGAGGTTAACAGCCCCAGGTACATGGGAGCCAAAGCACCGACAGTGGTTTCCCAGGGGCTCTCCATTTCAGGTACCCAGCCTTCAGCTCTGCTTGCTTCAGGCAGGCTCGCTAATTGCTTACAAACCAGGCTCCACTCTTTCAACGAATCAGTCCTCTCCTGCATAGCTCTGAAAGGAAGTCCTCTTGAGACTTTGGCTCTTCATTTGCTGATTCTGCTCCACCCTGAGGCACAGCCCACTTACCAAATGGCCTTGGGGACCTGTTCCCTTTGCAAAGCATCAGACCCCAACCAGAAGAGATCGTTCAGCCAGCCTGTTAAACCAGCTGACAATGCGTTTCTTGCAGCTCTGAGGTACATATGTGTGTGTGTACATGCATACACACGCATTTACCTCCCTGCTGTAGGCCGCAGAGGATGGCAGAACCATTTCAGCAGCTAGCCTGTTTACAAACACACACTGAAAGCACACCGGAGTCTCCTACCAAAGATGTCTTACTCCAACAGCTTTCCAATGAGTAGTTATTTCCCAACAGGCCTAACTGTATCGCATTTCTCTGCTTTTGTTCACATTGCCGTGGGCAATACTATTCCTTACTGCCTACAATGCAGAAAAAAACCCATCCTGAACACTGTGTGGCTTTCTGTACAAAGGGTACTGTGGGTTACTGAAAAATTCAGTGTTGATAGCAGAATCTCAGCATAACTCTAAGATGGCAGCTCCATGTTTTATTTAAGCATTGGCCAAAGTTAATCACTTAAGTAATGATCTCCTTCTATTTGGCACAGACTTGGAGCACTGTCCCTAGTTTTGGGTTCCCCAGTGCCAGAACTGCAGAAAAGCAGGCGGAGGGCGGGCCACTGAGATAGCTGGGACCATGTTATGAAGAGTCTGAGAGAGGAGAATTTTTTCAGCCTTTCCTTCTCCAAGCTAAGAAGACATCCAACTGTCATCTTCAGCTACCTAACGGATGACTGGAAAAAAAGATGAGACTAAAGTTTTCTCAGAGATACTCAGTTGCAATAGAGCAAAGTGCAGCATGGGAAATTCTGCTTGATTAGCTATTACAAAAAAAAAAATCTTTATAAGGGCTGGCACAGCATCAGAACATGGACCCAGAGAGGTGATGGAATACCCATCCTTGGAAGTACTCACAGCTCAGCTGGACACAGCCTTGACGAACCTGCTCTATATTTGAAGTTGCCCTGCTGTGAGTTGGAGGTGGGACCAGATGACCTCCAGAGGAAAGGTCCTTTCTCATCTAAATTCTTCAATGATTCTAACGTGCCTCATGACATGCATGCTAAGATATTAAACACACTCAGTGTATCATCACTGGTGTCAGGTGTCATCAACACTTTCCTTGGCTGGAACGGTGCCAAGCTGACTCAAATACTGTACATCTTGTCTAAACGCAATTAAATTGGCACATGGCAGTTCCCATGTATCTCAATCAGCCTTGTACCACGCATACAGACATTCAAAATTAGCTGACTTGGAGGCCTGTTCCCTGCTCAATTCAGAGCTTATATTGAGCTTGCCTGTTTTGTGATAAAACTCACTAAGGCTCACAAAGGCAGGCTCTCCTTCAGAGTCACATTAACTGCAGCTTGGATTTTTGGGGAATGAAAGCAAAGCTCAGGCAGTATAAACCTAATGAATCAAACCCTAAAAGATTAATGTTCCTGAACAAACCAGCAAACCTCACATAGAGTTCCACAGACCTGTCTCCTTTTACTGGTCTGCTCCTAGGATGTAAGAGGAGCAGCAGTCAGTGACATTTCTCCCACATTGGCATCTATTATTGTAATGCTAAGTGCTAGCTCCTATCACCCCTGTAATTCTGTTTGGGAAGCTCTGCTACAGCACTTAAGTTCTTATCTTTGTTTAGTCAATGCTGGCAAATAAAAGCATAAACAAATAATCTCCACTGTAAAGCTTGGCACTACCGAGATGCTGCCATTTGTGTTCCAGTTGATTTTTATTTGCAGTCTCTTACGCTGGTGACAATCTTGGAAAGCAGATATAGCCCAGTAAGTGATGCAACCATAAAACCGATGTTTTTATGAGCCTACTCATTGTACTAAAATGAATACTGAACAGGTGAACACAAGCAAGGAGAGATGTGAGCTAAAAATGAAAACATCAGTGCGGTAATTGCTCTGGAACAAGTCAATGTAATTTCACCTAATTTCCTGCCTTAGGCCATGCACTAGGAGACACTTGACTGACTCACACGACTAATTTAAAGAGGTATATGATCTTATACACAAGCATACACTGTAATTGCACAGTTTCCCTCTACCTTCAGGGGAAGAACAGAGGCAAGCTTCCACAATGCAGAGCTGAAGCGTAGCAAAAGGGGCCCTGTGCCAACCTTGGAGAAGTCCCTCTCTCTTTGGCAACAGGTGGGGAGAGTGACCAACTCAACTATCTAAGCTACAGGTTGAGAAGCAGGCAACATGAACTTTTACCAACGACTTAAAAGCACTTAAAATGGAATTGCTACCTCAGACTCCCAAAGAGGAAGTACAGAAGCCCGTTGTTTTATTTCTTACAGGAAGCTGATGCTTAAGTAAAGCACAACAGAAAAATTACTACCTGCCTGACTTCCAAAAACATCGGTAATGAGGACTGATTTAGGCAGACCTTATATCTGACAATGCCAGGGAACTGTGTGGCTCCAGAGAGCAAGTGCAAGACAGAGGTGCTCAAGCCTGCTTGCGATTAGGCAGTTCCCAGTTGGTATGCTGCACCCAACAGCTGTCTCCAGTCTGTGCCCTTCTTGATGGAGGAAAGGCTCAGCTAACTACACCAGTCATAAATCTTCCCACTGAAAGGTGATTAGCTTGAGAATCCCCTGTTGTTCTGTCAGGAAGCCATACAGAAGAGTTGCAAATCCATTAAATTACATCTTGCAGATATATATCTAAGGAGAATACATGACATTTGGTGATATATGGAAATTCCTGTGTTATACCTTCAGACAGCTTATACGAGTATCTCTTTCCAAATTAACATTCTTGCAATCTGATTCTCATTAGACTCACTCAACTGGTCCACTAATCTTGTATTTTTCCTCTCAAGGGATTAACATTGATTTTTTTTTTTTGCCTTGCCCACACACAGGAAGGTCATACTGTTTCCTACAGGGTGGGTTCATTCAATAAGGAACTACACTATTAAACCTGACTTGACGTAATTGTCAATAGAGCTGAGCTGCCACAATGCTGCTTATTTTTAAGAGAATTTGAATGCAACTCTCCCGAGTCCAGCTACATCCATCATTCTGCTCCGTGACATACAAAAGCCACTTGACAACTCATTAAAAATATATATAAAAAATGGAGGTCGGGGCTGTGTTCCAGGGAAGCCCTACCAACATTTACACTCCACCTCTAATTTAAACATGATACAATTCAAAATAATTACAGAAAGCTCCTGGGAATAAAAGCTCTTCAACAGACAAAGGAAATGAGAAGGCAGGACAGCAGGTGGGCCTGCAAGACATTTTTAACTGGACATGGTGGGTTTCAGGTCATGTGGGAGGACAGCATGGATTCAGTCACAGATGATTTGAGCAGGGCAGTCTCCATGCCTGAATGGGCAAGCACTGTTTTGGGGTTGGTTAAGTTCCACTTACAGGGATTTTAGGGGCTGCCCCCTCCCTCCTACATTGATCAAGCTCCAGTGTAAGAGAGGTCTGACTGTCGTTTACTCATCCTGTCCTGGAAGGCTGCTTCAGAACCTCTCTGAACTGACAGTCATGAAACCTCTTCAATCTGCATCACCAATTCACAACAGAAAAAGCTGCATCTTTTAGTCTATGCATCTTTTCTCTCCCTATAGCATTCACTGTTTTTTTTTTTCCACATGTGCCTGCTGAGAGTAAATTTATCCTTTCCCAGGCTTTGTTTTACTACCCTGACAAGCTATCTCTCACCCATACCTGATCATAATAGGCAGTTTGGGTCATTCCCCCACCCTCGGCTTTAGTTTCCAGCTGAGGCTTCTCCCCCTTGAGCACTTTTCAAAACCATAAGCAAAAGTCACATTGGGAACATTAAACAGCAGCTCATTGATAGGCTGGAGCTTTGCAGAAGGATGAGGAAGGATGAGAGGAAAGGATCAAGAGAAGTGTTTCCAATGTGTAGAAATGCACAGATGTTACAAACTCCCCCAGGAAACCTATATTAAGTTTCCGACTCATTAGTAAAGTTTTCCAAAAGGCAAAGAAGTTGCTCTCAATTTCTTGGTCATGGACTGTTTCTTCTGTCCTTTTCACTTTCCTTCAACACCAGTGGAACAAGCTTCTAACCTAAGTAAACTTCCAGATTCTTTGTAGTGAATTTTACCTGTCTTGGAGAAATCAGCAAATAAATAGCATTTAAAGAGCCTTCTGGGGCAAATCAAGGTTGAGCTAATCTCCTGCAGAAATCTACAAGGCAGAGAGGGACATTCACATGTTGAATGGTTAAAGGAAAAGAAGTGATTTTAACTGTGTCTGATTAGTCAATGCTTTACCTTGCTATTTTAAAGTAGGCATCTATCTGTGCTTTTTGCTGTCTCTTTTATGTCCCTTTTTTAATTCTTTCCTCTCCCCTTCTCTCATATACACCAATATATCATCATTTGCCTGTTCTCCAAATGGAGAAATGCAGTGCATTGAGCAGAAAAAAAAAATGCTGAGAAAAATTAACAGCATATAGAGATTTCCCCACATCAAGGGAAAACTTAGGAGGTGGGCTAAACTGTGTCAATGTTTTGTAGTATCAGAGTAGTCCAAAAATATTCTGCTGGAGACTAGGATTTAGCAAATTCACCCTTCCAGTGTTTTCTTCTACGCTCCATATTAGGTAGACCTAAGAGAGTCCCAGGGTCTGTGGCTCTCCAAGCTGCATCACAGGAGACGTCACTGGTCTTCCTTTGGGCTGCTACAATCTCCTGTTGACTGTCACTATTACTTAATTAAGAAAGAGGAAAAAAAAAAAAAAACCCAACCAAACCAGGCATTTTGTTCAAGGTTGCTCCATTTTTGGAAAGGCTTATAATGACTGTCTAGTTGAATGCTTTTTCTACCTTTTGGTCTGTCATCTCTGTCTTCAAAATCCAAACCATTTCTCACCAGGGGAAACCGCAGAACTGTGCTGGTACAAAGATATTCTGCTTGCACTGAATTTGCAGAGCAGAAGGATACATTCACTGTCATATAAAGGAAGCACCCTCCCTCTCCCCCTGCAAAAAGCTATTTTTTGCAGGCGTTGTCATCTCTTATCCCCAGGAAGAGAAGAATTGGCTGTGCTAGAAAGTCCTCAGATTCACATTTGCTTCTGTTTTACCCTGTCCTTCACAGAACTGCTGTAACCATTTATCAGTACAATGGAAGGCAAGGCACAGAACGCAGGCAAAGCAGACTCCCTCTAATGAAAACAAATCCTTGCAAGAGGAAGAAATAGTTTGCAGATCTGCCTCCTAAATCCCACTCCCATTGCAATATTGTTTTCATCACTACTTACATTTAGGGACATAAGGGTACTCTGAGCTGTAAAGCACATCATTTGTGCTAAACAGTCACAGTACTTTGCCTAAAATAATTTGTGGTGCAAAACCCCAAATGAATAAAGCACTGTAGGAATCAAGACATATAATTAGAATAAATAAGATCTCGTGCTTACAGAGCGCCTGTCATCTGAAAGTACGTGCAGATATTAATTAAGCTCCGCAAACCCCAGATGAAGTAGATTAGTGGCTTCATCCCTGTTTCACAGAGGTTTCAAGTAAAGTGTGACAGTAAGGAGAGCAGAAAGCACTGGGGAGCCGGCCATGCCGGGGATGGCGAGTGCCAGGGCTCCACCTCCTCCCAGCCTGCTTCAGCGAATTGCCTTCAATGGAAAATGAACGAGTTGCAGCTCTTTGCTCTGTGCAAGAGGAAGGACCCACCCTGTTGCGCAACAGTGGCAAAGCCCTAGGCTGAAATGTTTTGGGAAATAACCACGAAACGTTCTTAGTTTGCAAGGAGAAACCCCTTCATCTGTTTGCTTTGGGTGTTCTATCTTGGTCTCTCTAGAACGCCAAGAGATTGCCTCTGCATCAGCACCCCACACAAACAGTCCGGTCCAAGTACCATGGCTCCTGGCTCCTCAGGTTTAGAGGACGTGGTGAATGTAGTTTATTAAGTACTTTCATCTGTGAGAGTGGTTTTTATTTTTCTATTTGTATGCATTTTGCAATAACTCCTAAACCACGACAACATTGGATTGCACAGACACGATGCGATTAAAAACTACAGTCAATACTCACATAAAGCCTTAAAATAATCCTCTCCTGAAGCAAGCTTTACATATAGAAATTCAGAATAATAAACATAAATACATCTGATATCACAAAAACATATAAAGTAATGAACTCAATGTATATATACAAGAAAACCAAACTTTCAAAGTAGCGTTATTAGTAAAGTTTCAATTATCTGAGATATTAGAAAACCAGAAATTAATTTTGCTGTTGTTACTGAAATTTCAAGTTCTTATTGCGGCAATTTCTCAAAGATACCTGTGAAGTATTTAAGTAGTAGCTGTGTTGTGAAAAACATCCTCAGTGCCACAAAGTAGTACAACTGTCCACTTAACCAATATTACCCAGTCCCTAACTCTGCTTTAACCTTTGCCAAAACAAGAGCAAGGGTAACATCAAATGCCGCTCGGAAGAAGTATGTCCAGAACAGATAAAAACCCGGTAGGCTCATTATATCTCTTAGATACAATTGTCCACATAATTACACTTAGGACAAATGTACAGTTGTCCTAACTACAGGGGGATGCATTTTAATTGTGATGTTCAGTTCTCTGTATACAAAAACAAAAAAATGAGCAAGAAACGTCACTAGAAAATGGAAACAGATCACAGCATACTTATATACAAAACAGCAAAGGAACTGGATAAAGTATTGACATAAAGCAACTCCCTAGATGATAAAAAACTCAATGTGAAAACTATGCTCTTTTGTTCCCATATTTAAGCACAGAAAGCATTCCAACTTCAGCTTACAAGGTAAAAATGCTTTTAATTAAGAGTCCTAGCTACCTTACAAGACATACAGACCTTAGCATGGTGATAATTTACCCATGCTGAGAATCTGCCCCATGATTTATATGATTACTTCATGGCAGCATGAAACAAATCCCCAAGGAAGTAACACATGTCATCCCTGAAAATATTAAGCAATCAAGCCATGTTTCTATTATGTGAATGGATGCCTTTGAAAACAAGGATGCATGCACCATACTGTGAGGTAAAATGAAAGAAATGAACAGAAATAATTCATTTCCATGTTCTAATCAGTGGAAACTGTAGTCTTCAAATTATCCTGATGCTACCAAATGTGAGTCTAGAGACAATAGGTTGACTCTTCTACTAAAATGAATATGAGATTGCATCCTAAATACACAGTGAAGGCCAAATTAAACTGTCCAAGACCTTTGTAAAGGCTCTTTCTTTCTATTCAGCCCTTGCATCCAAGTGAACAATTAAGAGCAGAAGATTAAAACAAAACATCTAGTTTTTAAACACTCAAATCAAAAGCAATGTACGTATCTTAGGCAAAAGAAACATAATCTATACAAAAACTTTTACTGAATCAAGCTCTTCAGGCAGCATTACCAGCAGAGAGAAATTTGTGTTCCACCAGCTAAAAGGATGTCTCTGGCAATCAGAATGAAAAATATGTATCACTGACTAGAAATGCATGTTTACTGGCTGTGTGATATTGACAGACTAGGACACTGAAGTCTCTGCAAGGACCTGAGACAATACTGTTACGCTGCTCTCTGCCGTGCAGTAAGTCACCATGCGTTCATCAGAAATGCTGACCACTCAGAAAAATCTAGTCCCTACAGGCATGCGGAGATAGAAATGGAGCCACGATAGCAAGATTGGATTAACACAAAATAGTTGAAGACTTTGTATTTGTGTGAAAAGGTATATAGGTGATAATTTTATGAACAGAAGACCTTGGGACAGTGAGGTGTTTTTTAACACCTAATCTACAGTGTTGCCTTTGAAGCTAAGCAAATTTTTTGTAAGTGCATTATTTGCTCTAGCCTTCTCATCTTAAGTGGAACTATAAGAAGTTCAGAGAGGGGCAAGGGCAATAATGAAAGCAATGGGTTTGGTGATAGGTATCCGTAAAATAAGTAAGAGGAGGGGAGATGAGTAAGAATCAGGGGTGTGTTCTGTCTTTCAAAATAAGAACAAAGTGCATCAGTGTGGCTAGGAAGAGCTGCATCAAGAACATACAAAATTTGGCAGTTCTTTGTACAGCAGAAAGCAGACCTCCAGGCCTCCTTGTTCAAGGGTACTGTGGATGCTGAAAGCTAACACAGGCTCAAGACAAGTTCATGAAGGAGAAATCGACTATGAATTACTAAATAAGCGGAATTTTATGTCTACTTCAAGATGTCTCTGAGCCAAGTCATAACCTTAGAGGTACCATATATGCCTGCTCTGCTCTCATTCTTCCCTGGCCACTTCCTTGTGCAGCTATTGGAGACAAGGACTAGTTGAACCTCTGGTCTGACCAAGTACAGTCACGCCAACGTCACTTTTAGTATCTACTTGCACAAAAAAATTCCTGGTATTAGCTTCAGATTTGCATTGTGCAGGATGACTGGATGAAAAACAGCTTTGCAGAAAGGAACTTGGTGGACAACAAGCTGGCCACGAGCCAGGAATGTGCCCTTGCAGCAAAGGCAGCTAACGGCATCCTGGGCTGTATTAGGAGTATTGCCAGAAGATCGAGAGAGGTGATCTTTACCCTCTGCTCTGTGCTGGTGAGGCCACACCTGCAGCTGGCTCCCCAGTACAAGGGCTCCCCAGGACAAGAAGGATATGGACATACTGAGGAGAGACCTGCAAAGCGCACTGAGATCATTAAGGGACTGAAGCATGTCATACCAGGAGAAGCTGAGAGAACTGAGACTGTTCAGCCTGTAGAGAAGTCTCAGGCGGGACCTTATCAATTCGGTTAAACATCTCATGGTAATATGTAAAGAAGCTGGAGCCAGACTCTTCTCAGTGGTATCCAGTAACTGGATGGGCACAAATTGAAGCACAAGAAATTAATTTAAACATGAGAAAAAAACTTTATTTATTGCAAGGGGGATAAAACACTGGAACAGGTTGCCACATAAGGTTGTGGAGTTCCCATCCTCAGAGATACTCAAACTGGAGCTGTACAGAGTACTGGTGCCCTGCTCTAACTGAACTTGCTTGAGTAGGGGAGTGGACTACATGATCTCCCAAGATCCTCTCCAACCTCAACCATTCTGTGATTCTGCTATGTGTTTGATACCTCCCAAACTGTGTTTACCACTGGAATTTCTGAAAAAAACACACCCCAACTAGGCCTTCACAGGGAAAGGCCAAAATCTTCACTAATCTCAGAAAACAAGGGTCACAAAACAGCTTACAGTCCATTTGATGGCTCAGCTTAGGTGACAAACTCAGGTGAGTGCGAAGATTGCTTTTCCAACTTCAGTTGGAGGGTACCATATGACTATAAAGCCCTTCTACATGGCTGCCAACCTAATGTTTTGTGGTGCAGATGACAATCTCTCAAGAAAAACCAGAACTCTCATGAGAACTCTTACAACCAGTGCCATCTGTATATTCTATTTGACTTGCTCATGGAACAAGTCAAATATACTTTCACTAGGTTATGTTTTCCATCCATTTATGTGGTCACAGTGTGACACAGAAATACCTTATCAAGACTGCTTTCCATTTTAACCTTCACAAAAACTCATCAAACAAAGCCCAACATGCTGGAACCCAGTGCTCCATGGCATTTCGGTAACAACCTTATCATCCCTGCCCCAGCCTTCAGGAGAAGTGGGAGAAGTGAGGAATCATTATGATCTTACACTGTAATCTGACTCAAGTTTGAGCCAAGCAATTTTTCCCCCTTTGTTTTGATGGTATTGTTTTGTCATTTTCATTAACTCTGGCACACTGACAGAAATAAGTGCACCCATTTCCTTCCCTTTTAAACACACAATTCTTTTCTTCCCTTGACTAAAACATGCTGAGCATTGGTCTAACTCGATGAAGAGCTATGTTAGATGCAAGCTGGGCAGGAGTCTTTGGCATTACCCAGTATGTTTTTAATTTATCTTGCAATACTACATATGGAGCTTTAGGACTCAAATCCAACATACTAGCACCGATTTTCTTCTCTTAATCAAAAGGGGGAATGGTACTAAATGCACTGTGGCTGGGAACTAGCAAATTTCAGTGTCTTTCTCTAGTGACATACAGGTAGGTGGATCTGTGTATCACTTTACAAGGGGGTGTCATCTGCCCCAGCTTATGCTATATTTTCTGACTTGGTTGGGCACATGTCAGTTTTGTTATCACCATCCCAAAGCTGGGTATATCATGGTGTTATATAACCCAATTTGGTAAAAAGTGAAAGAAGTAAGCTGTAGTTATTTGGTTTAGAAATCATAGAATAATAGAATGGTAGGGGTTGGAAGGGATCTTTAGAGATCATCTAGTCCAGCCCCCCTGCAGAAGCAGGTCAACTTGGATCAGGTCACATAGGAATGTGTCCAGGCAGGTCTTGAAGACCTCCAAGGAAGGAGATTCCACACCCTCCCTGGGCAGCCTGTGCCAGGGCTCCCTCACCTGAACAGTAAAATATTTTTTTCTTATGATTAAATGGAACTTTTTGTGTTCCAACTTCACCCCGTTACCCTTTGTCTTATTGCTAGATACCACTGAAAAAATGTGCTGTCAGAGATTAGCATCTGGCATGGCTGACTAGTCGCAATGTAAAACAAGGAGTTATGGGCTAAACTTTTGCTTCTGGACCAGTGAAAATACCTACTCAATGGAAACTCCACCAGCCTCCCTAGGAGGGAAAAGCGCTCTAAGATCATTGCAAGGAGGCCCCAGATGGAGCCTGTGAAAGGGAAGAACAGGGCTGTTCTAGTAAAGGGGGAAACGAGAAAAATATGTAAGACAGAACAAAGAGAAATGTGGAAAAAAAATTCTGTTTCCTAAAGAGAGTTGTGGTCTTACAGCATGCACAGTTTAGCCAAGCTAATTGTTTCTGACAGCCAACAGTTGTTCAATCAAAGGACTAGCTCCACACCTCACCAGGAGTACTTTGGTACATTGATACGCTCCCAGTAGCCCCCAAAACTGCTTCGGTGCAGTTTTCCAAATGAAAACAGAACTCCTCACAAAATGTGCACACAACTGTGTGGTACTTTCAATGTGCCTGTGGTTTCTTAACTGCAGCACCATAACAGCCAGTGCCAACAGCGCCCGCGATGAAGCAGACCGTGCTTCCCGCCTCAGCTGCTGCGCTCAGCACTGCGGTCCTGCTGCATGGTGCTGCCCTTCTGTGCAGCACCGTGCTTTATATGGAAAGCACACTGATTTGACAGCTACCATAAACACCCTACAGTCAAACACAGCCATTTTCAGCTATGTAGAGAAAGAGCTTTTGTTTGCCTTGGTGCTGTTATGGCTTTATGCCGTGTAAAAGTGAAGTTATAGACACCCGATGGACTTACCCGTTACTAGATCTGTGCCCTTCATTTAAAGCCAGAACTACTCTTCAGGTTGGAATTTTCCAAATATAGCTCCGACAGCCCAGTTCTGAGAGCCCAGGGGAAGAGACATGACTACTTTGCTAATTGATGCTGATACACCGGGGAGAATCAGTGCCGTCTATAGCAGTCTTCCCTTAAAGCAGACTAGGTCAGTTGTACGGCAATCGCACTAAGTCAAACAGCAATTCTCATAATGAGACCCTCATTTCCTAAATTATTACACATCCACAACACTATTGCTATAGTAGGAAAACTACATACTCATAAACGTTTGGGGAAACCAACACCAAAACAGCATGTGTGAGTTTAATTTCAGCTGCCTGTGTATGTTTTGTATAGTTTCAAGCCACTTGTAACTAGCTGACAATCTAGTTTGGCTTCTTGCATAATCCAAGACATAGATTTCCCTCTGGTAGAGGACTGAACATACTGTGCCCAAGAACTTGTATTTTTAATAACAGTACAGCCAGTACTTGGATAATACATACATATCAGAAAGGCGTTCCAGTCTTCTGAGGGCCTTGAGGAGGTGCAGAATTCACCATTTGTTACATTATATCCTCAATTGCATAAACCCAGTCTTAAGTCCTCCACGGGGACACAGTCTCATCCCGTACACAGTACAGAATCACTTATCTAGCAGCCATTCAATATTTTATTTTTGCCCTTTTTATTTGATGCATAGTCCTCAAAGCCTTGTTTACTGCACATTATTCCAGCTCTGTTCTGAAGGCAGAATGATTAATTTCTTTACAGGCTTTTCTGTAGTGTTCATCAGATGCTTCTGACTTGTTATGTGCAATTTCCTAGCTTTTGGAAAAGCATATAAAGAAATGCCATTATGTGGCATCCTATAACTACTGCCATGATTCATATCAGCTGGGACAGACCAGACCTTTGCTATCTTAGCTAACAGATGTAAACCACAGGCTGCCAGCATGGCCAAGATAAAGCAGATGAGGCACATGCTTAAGCAAGTGATTTCCACTGGTATTAACTGGCACCACGATGGGAAGATTCAGAATTTTAAGGAGACTGATGGCTATGGAGTTGAAGTACTCTTACAGGTTCACCCTCTTTTATCTCTTTCAGAAGACCAATCCCTTTAATTTATCCTTTCCAACATACCCACTCCTCAACCCACATGTTTCAGCCTGGTCCCTTAACTCAGTCTCATCTTTCCAGTCTTACCTAATGTTAGCTATCTGATTTTATTTTCTATCTATCCTATGTCTCTCACTTTGTTATTGAGCTTATCTTTCTTTTTCCTACTTGCTTATGGATTGAGTCTCTGCCACCAAACTCCCCATCTCACTATCTTTTTCACCTCTTCTAAATTTCACATCCATCCCTTAACTAAGAGATGATGGAGCTTAGTGGGGTTTGAGAGGAATAAGCATTCACAGTTAGAGGTTTCAGAAATACCTATCTACTATACATGTCTAAAATGTGTTTTTTAACGGTAGTAACATGGGTAAGCTGGGAAGGATTTTCTTGGGGATGGTAAAAAGCACATTGATAGGTGGCAAAGATTACCCATTCCTGGTAAAACATGGAGACACTAAAGCACAGTAAAAAAGGATGACATTTCCAATGCAAATTGGGCCAGAGCAGATGTGCATCTCAGAAATTTTTATTCCAAATGACCACACTTTCAGAAAAATGCAAGCAACTGAAATGGGAAGACACAGTATGTGGTTCTGCCCATAAGATAAAAATGAAATCTATTAGCGTCATGTTGGCATCTAACTTGATGGCTGCTCTGATATCAGACTCATCTGAGACCATGACACTAACTGAGCAAACAACACCATCATATCTTGCCAGGTTTTTAACAACCAATTTTGTAAAGGTTAGTTCACAGCAACCAAGTAACATTATTGCCCCATATCAGCTTGATATATGTTCTGTAGCCTTCTCCTGACACATGCACCAGCTATTAATTTCCTGGTTTTGTGATGAACATTAATTATTACCAAGTATCTCACCCCCTGTGTGTAGGTTCTACTATTTTCTTTCAACTATAACTTCACTTTATGTTTGTCCTCCCAGCACTGACACCCCTCCAGCTTTGGTGCTGCCTGCAAACCTCATCAGGACCACATTTATGTCATGAAATCCAAATCTGCCAGCAAAGACACAAAGCAGTCACGTGGATATAGAATTTTTGGAACATTTAAATGAGTCCAGAAGGACTTGTAAAATCCCAGAGAGACCTAGAGTAAGGGCTACAGTTAACAAGACACATCATTGATGAAATATGACTAGCTCTTCCGATTTTGTAAGAGAAGTGGGTTTTCAGTCTTCCACAAAGCTGCCTGCCCTGTATGATGATTAAGCTCCAGGCCCTGTGTCTCTAAGTAAGTTTATTTTTGGGATGGTGCAACAGAAAAAATGCTTGCTGGAAAGGATTGTCACCAAAAAACGTGGAGTCATTGCCCTTGCACAAGGCTGGAGCTAAGCTGCAGCTTAAGACACTGAGAGATTCCTTTAATCATAAGCTTCTAGTTTATCCTGATTTGAGCTGACACAAGACTCCAGCCCAAGGTGTACAAACTCCATATATATCTATATTCTATGATTATTTAGTATATCTTTCAAGTATCAATGTACTGATTATGTCAAATGCCTAACAGTCAGCAGGAAAAGCAGCAAAGACAACTCAGTGAATTGACTTCCCAAACTATAAGCCTTTGTCAATTAAAATATTTACTTTTGACACAGGTTATAATTAGTTAAAAACACTCAATCCAATCTTAAAATAGAGGTTCAAGCTACCCAAACTATTCTTGGAACAGGCATTTGCTCTCGGGATTAGGAAGACAATGGCAACCAGAGCAAGCATGAGCCCTCTCCCCTCTTATTACAGTTAATCAGAAACATAAATACTATAATGGAGCTGAGCCCCTGCAAACTCACCAGGCTGTGCATAATTTCCACTCCAGCTGGATTCACTGTGAGTGCTTCATCATACAATTGCCTAGCCTCCTCCAAATTGCCTTTCATCTCTGCAAGCCTCCCACGCATGTACAGTACAGCATGAGATGTGGGGAAAAGACTAGCTGCCTCCTGGATACAAAAGCCTGCTTCTTTGAGTTGCTGTTGTTCCATGAAGAGTTCAGCTAAAAAACAAAACAAAGCAAACAAACCAAAAAACACCCCGCCATTAGTTGAAACAAGTCAGAGACCTTTCTTCCCATTAATTACATATCATCTCCCTTAAGCATATTAAAACGTGAGGCTATGATCCTGCACAGTGCTTACTACTACAGCTAGTGCTCACTATCACAAGTGGATTCACTCAATGGATATTTTCTTCAACACTAAGGGCTCTATACAGATGTTCATGGACATCTTTAGGTGTTGCCCAGACAGAGGACTGCATTAATGATTCCTCAGTCAGGAATGTAAACAGTGCTGAACTGAGCCCTAAGGAAGCGGGGCTGGTAGCCACTTGGAGCCATCATATGTGTTTCCAAATAATCTGGGGGAAAAAAGAACAGAATAAGCCATCACTGTCTACTGAGAACTTTAAACATGTCAGAGTAATAGGATACATCTGACTAAGCTGGGTGTTAGGTGATTTACTTAAAAGAGTGTTTTCACATTTTAAAAGACGACTAAAAGTGTTTCTGTTTATTTCTCTGGTTTATGAGATAATTATCTTAACTTTTCAGAGACTATTAAAACAAAAAAGCTTACTTATGTTGTATGTTCACACGTTTACTTCCATATAGATACTCTACAGAAAAAAACATGAGAGAGCTCTTGGAAGAGACTGCTCGGTCATTTACTTTCTTAAACTTGGTTTTCTTAGGAAAAAAATCAGGGATACTAATGTGCTTGACTGTCAATTTGTTAATCAAATAATTTCTCATGTTAAACATAAAATTCCTAACATCATCTCATGACTAAATGCTACATTTCTCAGGATTTGGACTGGATTACTGTTGGACTAGATGATTATGGTAGGTCCCTTCCAACCAAAATAGCCTTTTCTAAGTCTTAGATTTAGTGTGCACTCAGTTTTCACTGGCAAATGTAACTGAAAGGGAAACTGTGTTTTTAGAGAGGGATATATGTTTACATCTGCATATAAAATAATTCTCTCTTCATACAGTAGCTGTTGCTCTGTGGTCCATAACCTGTTTGTGCCTTACACATCATCACTGCAAAAGCTCAAATTCTCTTTTGTTTGTGTTGTTTTTCTTTAAACTGACGTGGTAACGCAGTAAGTATTGACAGTTCAGGCATCCAATTCAAAATGACTAATTCAGGCTCCAGATTTAGATAACAATTCTGAAATTAGACACAACCTTAAATGCCCTGACTTTTAAGGGAAGTCACTATTCTCAGGAAGCCTCTGTGAGGGGGAAGTTAGCTTGAAAATTCCTCTTAAATAGCTTTGAAACTCTGCCAGTTTCAAAATACTGGGAGACCCAAATGACTGTGGAGACTTTGCATGCTGACATCGAGCTTGCTGGGCAGAGATGAGCAGGAAAGCAAAGGCAGTCCTGATTGACAATGGAAAGGCTCCTCTGTCCTGACATGAGACTAGGTCCACAAACAGCACTTCGATTGGCAGACTGAAAACAATTGTGTACTGAAATAGCAGTATGGCTGAACACCCACTTCTAAAGTGGTTCTTCAGAAAGAAGAGTGAGGCAACATAGAGAAAATGCTCTAATATTTCTTAGCCATCCCTAGGTTGTGCTAGAGATAAATGTGATTCTCCAAGGCTGTCAACATGTTCCTTGGTAAGAGCTATACTTTAAAGAGTGACTCATGTACATTTCTCTCTGGTTAATCATTATAAAATCTCAGCGTGCATCCCTTCCCTTGGCTCCAAGAGGCTGCAGCTATCTGTAATAAGAGAAAGCAAGGCCATGTACCTTGTCAAACTGAGTATGTGTGCAGCCTTATGAAAAAGTTTGTGGGAGGACAGTATTTCACTTGCACTTCCCAAGAAGCACAGCATTTTCCTGCCAAGTGCTGCGTAGCAGTGCATGTGGCAATAATGAGGATGGGGATGTGCAAAGTGACAATTCACAGCCTGAAGACAGACACTTCATTTGCAAAGTCAGTGGCACAAAAGAAGAGGTGAAATCCTGGCTCTGTTTGAAGTCAGCAGAAGTTCTGGATACTGCCATATTAAAAGCTCTATTAGTAACTAACGGCGTAATGTCACTTGTTCCATTTCAGCAAAGAACTGGGAGCAAGGGTGTTTGGATGTGAAATCACACGTAGACCGTGTTTCAATGCATACAAAAAAGAGGGTACTTGTTCTTTCTTTCAGTGGTGCCTGTAAATCTCCTTCAGTAATAACAATTATTTAGAAGAAGCACAGCAACACGGAATCTAAACAAGATCTACAAATTGTATTTTATGGTATGGTAACGTAGGATATTAAAGTTCAGTCCATTCCTTTGCAGGCTCAATAGTCAATAAAAGGAATGATTTAATGGTGTGGGAGGCCAAATTTGCATTAAAAAAAAAGAGAGGTGCCTTTGGGTTATGAAAGGAAAGGAGTGCACCTACCCAGCTAAAAATAGGCATTAAGGGAAATTGTTTAGGCCTGCATTAGAACATGTTTTCTGTAAACTCATTTTTCATTTCTATTGCATACTCCTTCTATTTACAGATTAACAAGAGACACTTACACAACATGGAATAAAAACACAGCTAGAGGCAGAAATCAAAGTCCCCACAATAAAAACTCATTAAATTTATCATGGTAATACTCCTGCCTCCTCAGTGGTATAAAACGTACCAAACACCTGCCTTTGCATTACCCGGGCTAGCAACTTCCCTTCTATGAGATTATTCAGTGTATCTCTTTATATCACATAATCATGCTGTAAATAAACTAACGAAATTTAGCAGCCCATGCAAGAAGGTTCAGTTATACAGACATGGCACCTAATCCCACTCCAAAGCAGAGAGTATCTCCTCAGGCTGGCACAAGTACAGATTTGTCATTCTTATCCTGTGAAAGGTTCAATGCTTCAGGCCAACCGTTTATGAAACTCCAGTTGTTGGAGTACATTGTTCTTGGTACAGACACGCTTTGCAGCTTTGAATCTAAAGGCCATGTTTGCAAGCTTCCTGCTCCTTCTTGTTATCATCTTTGTAAAACCTTAAATTTACATTCTGTTTTGGACCAAGAACCACAAAAGGCTCTTTAAATGCAACTGACTGAAGAGAGATGATCATCCTGGATGTACCACCTCCTCTATTAACCTCTCTGGGGTAACTCTGAATGTGAATATGAGGAAACATTTCAACATTTTAGCCTATAGGTGTGGGCTGAGACAGTGCACTACATGGACGGGCAAAGACACGATAAAACGTGCACTGTTGCCATTGCCGACAACACTGCTTGGCAGTCCAGACTGATCTCCCAGCTCACCGACCGCTGAGGGGAATGGATCACTGCATACACGGTATGGATGATGCTCAGTTTCTGCTTTATTGTTTATGTTATGCACTTATATCTGCTGGCATAAGAACCCCCTCTCTCGCTCTGCCTCGTGCCAGGCCTTTCACTTTCTCTTCACCCCTCGCGTCACAGTCCAAGATCTTCCGGACGCCTACCACAGTGCACCATCTCCTTTTAATCTCTAATGGAAGCTTGAGCCTGTACCCACTAAGATGAGGAGCAGCTATCCATCTGACTCCAAGGTCCAGACTAGCATGATTCATTTCTCCCTCATACATGCCTTATGCCTCCAACCTGTGCTCTCCTGCAGTACTGTCCAGAATATTCTGCTGTTCTTCCAAACAGCTGTGGTCTTCTGTTGTGACTACGGCCTGCTTTGTCTTGACTTGGAACTAGGCTTCAACTGATCCACCAGTCTTAATGCTGGGCACAGTCCCTGAGAGCAGCATACATCTCCACTCAGATAATCATTAGCTCCTAATATGGGCTCCTATTTCTTTCAGCAGATTCTGCAAGCATTTAAACTCATCTCCAGCGAAGATCCTTAACCAAGTGAGAATTGTTCTCCAAATACCAGTAACAAATGCACAGACTGAGACCACTTCCCAGAACACTGAGAAAGCTGAGTCTCCTACAGTCAGGTTCATTTTTTTTTCACTCCAAGACAAATTGACAGAGCTTTGTTAGGGAGTCCATCAGAGGAGTAACAGTGCAAATCAGTCATGTCTGCATCACAGTGCTAGTCTTAGGAAAGAGTTGTTTTCCATTTTCCATTTCCTAGGTGTTTCAAAGCAATGTCAAAAGTGATTGTGCTTGTCACCACAGAAGCAGAAACAACTGTAATTCTAGACAAAAAAAACCAAAATCTAACAGATCTGAAATGTATTTCTGCAATGTGAACAACCCAAGAGTTAAAAATTTTATTCCTTGCAAATCATGTTTGGCACCATTCAAGACACAGCACTTAACTCCCACAGGTAGACTGCTTCACATCGCTCAGTTGTGTGTGCCCGATCAATCTAAAGCACCCCTCCATTCTTGTGCACCCCAAAAACTGCTACTGCATGGCAACACAGCCAGTACAATGCAGCCAGAGCCTCTGCAAGATGGTACAGTAGGGAGCAGCCCTTCAGACTTTAAGAAGGTGAGGCACCTGTGAGAATGCGTAGGGAGGTGATTTCTGTTCCACATCATCTGCCTTCAGGAGCTATTAATGCTTGTTACTGCAGTAGCCCTTAGCGTGAAAGGCCCACTCCTCTGGGACAGCTGGGCCTTCAGCAGAAAATACAGAGCTATTACCGTGACAAAGGGTTCCCCTCCCTCAACGTTTAGTCATTTTTCCATATTATGACACTCTGCACACAGTAGTTTGACAATTTGCAGGCAGATTAAATGGAAGATTCTTCAAGCCATATCCTGACTAATAACTTCATTTGATGCAAACCTTTGATACAGAAATGAAGAGCAGAGATTGCCTTGTGTTCCCATCCACCTGAGCTCAGCCACTCATTCTTTTGAATGAGGCAACAGATTTACATTTTCAAAGGCTGTCTTTGCATGCAAACTGGTAGTTATCTGGAGTCCAGGGACTCACTTTAAATTTCCAATCTTTGGGTCTCACAGGGGCCAAAATATCCACTAAGGTTCTTTATTTGCAAATGCAGCATTAAGAAGCAACAGAGAACTACCACAAGCTACCTTCTGTACTAAACAGCAAAGTCAAAGCGTGACTTGAAATACTACAAGTAGCCTGTTCCTTTATGTGAAGCGAGGCCCTGCTCACTGGTGAGGAAACAGCTCTTCCCTAGTTGGGAAAGGCAAGCCACCGTCTTTTAGTCAGTAAGGCCACCAGTGATGAGTGACATACAAATGCTTCTGTTGGAAGGGCACCTTTTTGATTTCCTTGTATTCTCTCTCAAAACACGTATTACTGGCTATGGTCAATGAAAAGATTTCCAAGTCTTTGTATTCCAGCCTAATAAGTATAGATTCTCATTTTCTGTTCTCTGGTACGAATAAATATCCTGCTTCCTTTTTCATGCCAGTGTACACTTTATCACCTGCCCAAAACTTGCTGAGCAGCAGAGGAAATGTTACTGTCTGGTACTCTCAGCCATCCTCTGGTTACCACTGGCAGTGCAATGGACTTTTCTCCATCTCTTGGCAGAGGATCTACAGACTGCTTAACAAAGCGTATTGCTAAGCTGCTGCCTGTTTCCTTCACAAGCAAGCGTTCAACACACACGGGCATGTTTGCATGCGCCAGATTTAGAAAAACGGCATGTGATCTTTGAAGACCCTCCATGTCAACGGATTATCAGTCCACCAAGTTTCGTGTCCTGCTCCAGCAATGAGAAATATCCAGAAGCCTCAGGAATGGGGGAGGCAATCCAAAAAGCCCACTACCAATATAAGGCCAAGACTCTTTCTTACTTTCTAAATTCATTGTTCATAGAAAAAAAAAAAAAAACAAACAAAAAACCAAGCTGGAGAGTGCAGATCAAAACCGAGTATACCCCTGAGGACATTCAAATGAAGAGAAAGGAGAAATTTGGTGATCCTTAGCCTGCAACAGAAAAGCTTAGGACAGAGCTTGCTAAACCAGGAGGCTCAGCAGAACTGCTGCTGGCTTCTTAACTTGACTAGTAACATTTCCAAAGGGACCAAACCAGATCACTTTACCGTTTCTATCTCTGGTGTGAATCATTCCTAATCCCTCCTAGCAAGTAAATGCTGCAGGGGAGCCATCTTTGCAGTGCACCTTTATTCTCCTCAGTATTAGCTGTATAATAGAGGGCTCCTTCCTGCTGCTCTCCCCACCGGGCTCCAGCTTTTTGTACTGCATTGTATCATTGCAAAAGATCCACAGAGATTACCAACACTTATGGAACTCAAGAAATCAAGCAGTGAATAGGGAAGTTCTAAATTTGAAATTATAAAATTTGAAAGCACTTTTTATTTTCAGAACAAAATAGAAAGAAAAGTATTACAATTGCTTCAAAAAGCAGCGTTGCCTGACAGGAGTGTATTGGATCCCAGCAATATCAAGTAAAGACGTCTCCCAAACCTGATAAACACCTTTAATATCACAGCTAATAACTTGAAGGGGCTTGGGGTGGCTAAAATCTTTGGGAAGGAAGAGCACTTGAATAGCCACGAGCAAGCTGTGCAAACAGAAGCAGTGCTGGGTGAGCTGCGGGTCAGGAGGGGAGGGCCCGGCTGTGCCCTTGGCTGCTGCCGGGGTGCCGGCTTTGCGGCTGTGCGGCCACCGGCCAGCTGGGGCTTGAGGATTCCAGCCCACTGGCCTCAACGACATGTTCTCGTGGAACAAAGCCCATCTCCTGTAACACAGCTTTTTTTTTTTTTTTTTTTTCCCAGGAATTCGCCCATATGGAGTAAAATAAATAAATGGCAAACATTTTGTGAAGGGGGAAAAAAAAAAGTTCCCGCTGTACATAACTCGGGGGAGCAGATGTTTTTCCATTAGCTCACTGTTCTCTGCTACACTGGCTGTCTTTATATTTCTTGTTCGCAGTGTGTTCATTGTCATACTTTTTTCCTAGGGTAAACTTTGGCACGTTACTGAGACAGCTGGTAGCCCACTCCAGACCCATGGTGAGTACAGGGAATAGTTATCCTAGTCATTTTTCTTTAAATGTTCCTTTAAATTAGCCTTAGGTCTACCTGGTGAGGTTCACAGGCTGTGTTTAGCAGGCATTTAGCCAATCTTAGATCAAATTACCAGACCTACTTTGCTGTGAGTGGCCATATTTGGTAAAGTATTGGGTTTGTCAAGAAGCTAAATTGTCAGATATAAAGTACTAGTAAAGACAAACAAAGTGGACGCTGTAGTTAAAAGTAAAGCTTAAAATAATATAGGAACAGGAGCTAGAATATTAGAACTCTTATTAAAACTGGCTTGCAGCATTCTAAAATGCTCTGTATAAATAGAGTATACAGTTATTACTGCCTGGAACTGTAATAACACATACTTCAGATAAGAAATCACTCCAGTTACCCAAAGAGTTCAAAACTATTAAAACTATTTCTTTTCAGTACTGATGTGCTTTGCTCTCTGGGTCAAAAATTATCTTATAAAAATGTCAAATGAAGGTAAGTTTTGCTCATAAATTTGAACCATTTCAAGAACATTTTCCTTAGCCAAACAGCACTACTGTATTTTCTAAGCAGAAAGGAGAAGTACTAGCATGATTTCAAAAAGGAAACAAGGGGGAGAAATAGTTCCTAGGTCAGATATTTCTCTTGGTAACACAAACAGTTTTATCACCAGTAATTTCTAGGATTCCCCTTGCAGCTCTTCCTGCAACATGAGGTAGAAAGAGTTAACAAGCTTTACCAATGCCACAGAAGTCTCTCCTCTCCTCTCCTCTCCTCTCCTCTCCTCCCCCCGCCTCCCCCCTCCTCGCTCCTCTCCCTGCGGCGCGCCGTGGCGGCTGG